>JAPDSC010046664.1:91282-109729 GCA_026290005.1 Latrodectus geometricus
GCTTTAGCGGAGATTCTCGCTTTTTTTGGTTTCGGAGTAGCTAAGTGCCCTTTCATTAGAAAACGAATAAATTCACCTTCAGCATTTGTCATCTGGAATCTAAAGCCGTTTTCAGAAAAGCTTCCAATTCGAGATGGGACGCATCGATTTAAGAAACAAACAAGGGTTTGAATAAATTTTTTGGGCTACATAATATAATTTTATATTTCTCTAATCAAATACAAAATTAATTTGAATTATTTCAGAAAAAGTCGTTTAGAAATATAAACATTTCTAAAGTTTTAAATAAGTTTTTTTTTCTAATGACGGGGCTCACTGATCACGTCACTCACAACAACGCCGGAAACAGCTACTCTTTACCCGGAAGACAACTGAGAATCAAATCATAGAGTAGTATTTCTCACCACCAGAAACCCATTTACATTCACCCATCGTCTCAGAAGGAAAGAGGACAAAGTTACAGAGAGAATGAAAGGTAACATCCATGCCCGAACCGGGATTCGAACCTGGAACAAACAGCCCAGGAGTCAGGAACGCTTACCACTCAGCCATTGGCCGGCATTTTAAATAACTTTAAATAATATTTAAATATATTTTGAAGGTTTATAAAAGATAAGAAAAAAAACAATATGCCGTAACGTATGTAATGGGAAGGTCATATTCTAATATGACCGTATGATATATGAAAACATTTATAAAAACTAACAAAGAATATATATATGTTACTATACCATTTAATATATTATAATTATATTCTCTTTTTATGGGCAAATCTACGTATCATGAAAAGAAGGAAAAATGTAGTTCTTAGAAATTATTTTAAAAATTTGATATAATGGAAACATGTGACTTAACGACGAAGAAAAAGTATTTAAAAATTAAAACATGGCAATGACCTAAATGAAACTAAGAATTAGCAAATCTTTTTAATTAAACTAGAAACAATAAATAATGCATAGATAAATGCATTTTGATAATTTTTTGCTTAACATCGCAAAAAGTTTTGGATTTTCAGTCTGTACAGAAATGGATCTATTTGTGCATCTTTTATTTAGACAGTAACTCATATAAAAGGAATTTCTTTGTGATAATATTTTTTCCGACATATCTTAGTATTTTTTAATAAAATTAATTTACTTTATAAAATTAACTCTATAAAATTAATTATTTGCACTTAGAATGTTTCATTGAATTTGTATAAAAATCATTGTTTCGCAGCAAATAGACAACCTTACATCTAAAACATAAATTTCATAATTTAAATAAAATTATTTTTTAGTATATAAATTAATAACAACTTTCTTACATTTTGATTTAGAATACATTTTAATAAGATTTTAAAAAAACCCTAGAAACTAAATTGCAAATATCACTAGAATATGTAAAATTCATTTTCAAAAGGGTTTTTTCTTACAGATATGGAATTTACAGCATAATTTTAAATAATGTAACTATGTTTATTGAAAGAAAATTTTAAAAAATCTGAATATAAAATGTCTACAACTTTTCGTGGGACACACTTGCAAACATTATCACGTGAAATGTCATATTTAAAAATCAATTAAATCGCAATGAACGAAGTACAAAAAATTAAAAATTATTGTTAAAATCGAATTCATTTTTCAAAATGATAACTGTAATTAATTTATTTCATTCTGTTACATAAACATTCACATGTTTTAAAACTCTCGTTTATAAGCAAATTTTCAACTTAAAAAATACGGTTTTTGGATAGTACAAGTTTTCTAAATCATAATAATTGTATTCATTTGACACAACAAATTATCGTATGTGTCAAAATAATCTCCATCAGGCATTAAGTGTGAAATTTGAAATGAAAACCTTAAGATTTATATAAACTAAAATAAAAGTACGCATTTAAAAACTAATTGCAAATGAAAATGATACCTTAGCCTTTAATGAAAAACTATCATTTTCATTTGCAATTAAATCAAGAAAAGTTGCAAGAATAAGTAAAATCATCTTTAATTAACGATTTTAAAAAAGTATTTTTAAAAAAGTAATATTCTACAGCTAGAATCAGAAATTATACTGGAAAAACTATTAAGAATTACACATTTTGGGTTAGAAAATAATATTTTATTTCCAAAAGTGAATACAACTATCCATATAACAAAGTTAGCTCAATTTGTATGTAATACATTACTTTCTTTTTTTGTAAAACAATACACATGTAGATTCTTGAAAAACGTTTCTTTTAAGACATTTCAAATGATGTGAATTATTAAATTAATAATTACATTGTATGGCAAAATAATAAATAAAATAACTAAAAGTATTATAAACACACATACTTTTCTAGATAAGAATACACATGTTTAACTTTTCGACTCTTGAAGATACAAGTCACTTTTTCTTTCATTCTTATTTTATTTAAAATAAGTATGATATTATAGATATTTTAAAATCGTAGCATAGAAATTTAAAAAAAATGAATGCATTTTTTTTTTCGTTATTTTTTTACGTAAATTTCTTTATTATCAAAATACTATGATTTAAAATTGAAATGATTATCATTAATCTATCAGATTTATATAACTTATTTATAATATCATATAAATCATATCAGATATTATATTGAGAGAAAAAGATTCGATTCCAATTAGATTGCATTAAGCACATTTTTAGAAATTAATTTTTAAAAATTAGTTGAATTTTAGGTAGTAAATGAGAAGAAATTCGCTCCGTTTCATTTCATTTTTACTTGACATTTTGAGAATGTGTTAGAGATAGCATGAAGATTATTTTATTTAAAAAAGCTATATAAGTTTAAAATTTATGACGAAGTTTTGGTAAACACATCTCGTATGAATTAAGTTTTTTGAAGCTTAAAGGAATCACTAACTAATTCAATAAAGGTTTCATATACTTTGAAATGTGTAAGTAAATATTAACATTTATAAAATTTTCAGAATTTAGTTAATTATATGCATGAAAACTAAGAGAAAAAGAATTCCAATAATTTAGCAGTGAATTAATATTAGAAAATAATATGAACGGTTTTATACTATAATTTTAATATTTCAGAAATTAAACATGTTGATCTTTTCTTTATGTTCCACAATGGTGCTAATATTGATCTAAGATCCTTTTAAAAGATAATGCTTTCGCTAGCTTACGTATTATCAATTTTTTTTTTATGAAAAAAATGTAGAACTAATTTTTAAACAAATACAGAAATTGGTAGAAATCTATTATTTCGGAAAATATTTTCACCTCAATTCTAGAATTTTCAAAAAATAATAAAACTAGCTACATATTTTCAGGAAAGATAATTTTATTAATAATCAATCTGTGACACCTTGTTCAAGAATTCAGATGGGTAATAAAACTAGCTTTTTATTTTCAGAAAAAAATTCATTTGAATACAGAAATTTTGACGCTTATATGCATTAACTCTTTGAGTACTGAATTATTTGAAGATTTTTATGCCCTTGGGACGAGTTTAATTTTTCGCCGCCGGGTCTAGAGAACATCAACGCCTGCTTGTAAGTTCAAATGAAAGAAAGAAAAAATTTAAATTTCTGATGATTTAAGGAATTTCTGAGAATGATCCAAAATGAGAAATAGGCGAAATGACAACTAATTGATATGTCTAAAAATACTAAACACAATTTCAACTATTTGAGAAAATAAAGATTAAAACTTTTACTGTTTTCAATACACAGAAGCAATACATTTAATTGAAACTTGAAGAATGATTAAAATAGTTATATCATATTTCAAATGAATTTTTTTAATCTGAATATCATTAACTTAATTATCCACGAAAAATACGCAATGATTTTTCTTCTATCAAAAATCTGCAGTAAGATTGAATGGAAATATATATGTATTTTAATTATTCAATGCTCGTAAAGTAACTATAACTAACTAAAAGTAAGTAACTATAAGTAACTAAAAGTAAGTAAGTATAAAGTAAGTAACTATAAGTAACTATCGTAAAGTAACTATAACTAACTAGAAAACTATAAGTAACTAATTAGAAATGTTCACTACACTTATAAGTAAAAATCTATTTATTTAGTAAAAAATTTACATATTAAAAGTTAGATAATAATAAAGACAGAACTTACCAAGAGCAAATACAGTGTAGAGGAAAAATTAAACACAAATATATATTACAAAATGCAAAACAAACTAAGATTTAAACTGAAACTAATTCAAAATTTATTAAGGAGAATGAGAAAAGTGTAGCAAAGAGCACTGCTGGTGACAAAGTCAAACAAGCAACTGAAGCTAAGAGTTCTGTATGATAATGGCTCAGCAGACGTTGGAGATCAAAGTTCAGGCAGCTTTATCCGGTGAAACTGAAATTTAATTAGCTTGAATGTATTGTTTTTCAAACACATTTAAAATACACGGCCAACTATTGCAGATGTTTTTATGAATTCTTATTCAAAAGCTCAATGTGTTTTCCTTTATTAAAATTAAATATCATGTCTCACTAAATAGAGGATATTCTTTACTGATTTATTTTCATTAAATAATTTTGTTCAAATATTGATTTTTATGGTTTATTTTGCTACAATTTGTCAAAAGAACGTTCTCTACACTGTAATTTTCCTAATCGTTCTTTTGTTTCTATTAAGAATTTTTTTACCTTTCTAACTACACAGTTTTCAATGAAAGTTTTTTGTCAGCGATCCGGGAAGAAAAATGCCCATAAAATTATTGTAATGCATGACTATCTCTCTTTGTCATACGGGTAAGAAACTAATCTTTAACGGTATTATTGTTCTGACTTCGCTAAGCGAAATATTTCACAGTTTTAACTTGTTTTCGAATATTGACAACACATTTAAAATATATATTACGTAATAAAAGTGGTAAAAAAATATAGCCAAAAAATAATAAAAATGAAAGATAGCCAAAATTATGTTAAATGACTTTAGTCGAGTGTAAAACAAACTTCATAATTTTAGGTTTGCACGAGACTTTTGTGGCCCTTAGTAAATTCAAACAATGGCAGCTGAATAATAGCTGGAAGAACGGTCTACACATCTGAGTAGTAAAATAATTCTTAACAAGATTATGATTTGTTAAAAAATGTAAAATAAAAACATGCAATTTTCTTATTATACTTTAGATCAGGTTATTATATAAACTGGTCAAGGAACGCAATAACAGTAATCACTAAACGTGATTATAAACAGCACTTTTGGAAATTTTGAGAAATATACGAAAACATATTTTATCTTAAGAATATCTTTAAATAAATTAATTTATTAATTAAATAAATTTATTAACAACGAATTAAATAATTAAATTAATTTATAACAACGAGATTAAAATTTTCTGAATAGCCACATATAATAGAATAGCAAATGAAGTCTCATGATATGTATTAGTAATAAAATAGCAATTTCATTGGCTAATAGAATAGCTTATTTCATTGGCACAAATAAAATTTTATTTAAATAATATTTTACCCTTTAAAAAGTGTGAAAGAGTACACATTATGTTTGGTACACACACATAAAAAAATTATCAGTCTCTTTTCTTTGAAAATATAACGTGAGCTTAATGAAACCAGTGAGAAATAAATGAACAAGCATTTAATTAAAAATGCAAATAATTTTTTAAAATCTTACAGTATCTGTGATTGTGTTTTTCTATACATTTTTTACTGGTATATATACGGTTCTAAATTCCATTAGTGTGTATAAAAATTTTTTTATTTTATTTATATTTTAATATCATTTTGAAAAATTAATTTTTCACCATCTATTTGGAAAAGTGACAAAATATGATATGCCTTTTTGCATAAAACTACCTCAACAGATTTGGTGCTACAAAATGTTTTAGGTTTTTCTCCTTTCCAATGTGGAATATGAGATACTATATTATGCAGATCTATTCATAAATATTCCCAAATATATGTCAATATTTTATTCAATATTATACTTGAATTATTGGCAAAGTGGGACATAGTAACAATTCAGCATATACTTAATAAAATAATTTATCATTACAATCACTTGGAAAAGATGTCAACAATATTTTTAAGTTTCTACCACAAAATAATGGAATTTAAAATTATAAATTAGTTTCTATTGTGAATAACCAATAAAAGCGAAACGCCGATGTTAAGATCTAGAATGTAAAAATTAGGGTCACTTGCAAATACTATTTAAAAATATAAAGCTTTATCAAAAGTTTTTTTTGAGAAAATCTGAAACTTAGCCAAAAAAATAATAATAATTTATTTATTTTCAGAACTATTTCATCATCAAAAATTTATTTGAATGACTATACATTTATCCATTTATATTAATTACATATCTATTAAAATCCATTTTTGCTGATAAAAGACTACCGATTTTATTTAAAAAAACTGAATATTTGGTTAGCTAATTTTCTATAACACACAAAGATGACTCTGGGGGAAACACTTTCATTGTATTTCCCCTGCGACAGAGCTATGAAGACAAATTCATGCAGAAATTATTTTTATTTTATCGACTTTTATTTAACGAACCGCGTGAAATCTGAGAATTTTAAGGTAAATATTGTAAAAAAGAAGAACAAGTTCTTATTTGTGGTTTTGATGGAGGTTGCCATGGAAACCAAATAGTATCCTTTATGAACTGCATTAGATACCAAAAAAAATTTTATTAATATTTTTTTACTAAAAATATTAAAAAAACAGAAGTTTCTAATATTTTTATTGACTCCTAATGAATGTCTGGTCATAATAAAAATGAAATATTTCTTTTAAAATATTTTCGTGCGAAATAATCATAATTATTTTAATTCTTCCAAAAAAGATAAATACATTAAAAGAGATCAGAGTGGAGAGACATTTTTTATCTTATTTCAACTGAAATATTTGGAAGGAAATAAATTATTTAGGTTTGTTTCTGTACTGCAGAAGCGACATACATTTTCGGGAAGAGTGGTTCGATCTGAAAGACATGCTTTTACGTAATATTCAATTATAGAAAATATAGAAAATTGCGAAAAAATATGATTTACAAAATATAATTAGATTTTTTCACAAATCAAACATTTTTTATACGTATATCTGAATAACAGACATTTACAAATTGGATATAAATATATAGTAATATAATAACATCAATTTTTTAATGGAAAAGTTTCATCGTTCAAAAACTTTTTTAAACTTTATAATTCGCTTAGGTTATGGTAACAGAATGTAACCTGTGAAATTTAATTTAAATCATAATTCAGTACTTTATTAATATTTGAATTATTATTTTTTTATGTAGTGGGTGGTTTTATCACTATTAATTTTAGAAGATGCTAATAAAAATCAGAGCATTTAGCCTTTAATATATTCATAATATTTAATCACAAATGTTATTCGAAACCAGTGACAATATCTAATACCTGACACCGTGTAAATTTGGAAACTTTTTGTTAAAAGTTATCAAAGTTCAATGTAATTATTGTCATTTACAGTTGAAATGAGCATCCTACAGTTTCTGATAAAGTATCTGAATACGACATTATGTATTTTTTGACACTTGTAACAGTTTAATGGACTAAGACTTTTGTGAGAGATATTAGTAACCACCGTTTAATTCATTTCCGGGAAGATAATTCTCAAAGTGGATCATATTCACACATCGCAAGAAAGGAAATTTAGAAAACTCCCACGCACAAACAAACCAAAAGTTTTTATTAAAAATGGCTAGTATCGAACGTGGGACCAATTATTTCGGAGAGTGTAGTCTACATCTACGCCATGGTAAGATCACATCATTACTTTCTGAACCTCATAATGTACAGCTTAAAGGCCTAGTTTGTAATCCTTTTTTACCAGTTGATCATTCTTGGATAGTGCACCGTATTTAGATATTGGAAGCGAAAAAGACATGAAAAAGTGATATGGAGAACTCCCAGATATCCACTCAGACAAATATGCATTCCTCTATCAATTAGGAGAGCTAGTATCGAACCTAGGACTAACTTTAAAAGTTGTTCTACCAACAGGCCATTGTAATCCCATATCATTATATTCAAAATTTTGAAAGTCATCTGTGTGCTATTATTAAAATTGCTGTTCTATAGATGGTCATCTACGCTTACGGTTACTTTTTTGTAATTCAATGGGGAATATGGTTTAAGTAGTGTGCATACTGTTACAAGTGTTACCGTAGGAGGAGGATGATCAAATATGAATGTGAAGATCAAAATCAGGAACCGTACACCAGAACAGAACCCATTATGCTGGCAGTTTAATAAATAGGGAGCAGAAAAAAAATAAATCCAACTTTCATCATTAAATTTATTTGATTTTTTCTTCCTCAAATACTATTTATTTTTGTATTTTCTGTTTTTTATACAATCAGCAATGCACTCTGAATGCTTTCTTGCATTATTCTTGTTAAAGAGATTAGTTTGTAATTGTTTAAACATATTAAATAAATCTTACAAATAATGTTTATTTTATTATGCATATATAAATCACTTCTTTATACAACTCATTACCTAGCCAGTAGTTGGGATAGTGAGAAATGTAAAATCACCACTAAAGGGCAAATAAAAAAGAAGATTTGTGAGGTACGTCACACACAGCCGGCAAAATCGGTCTTACAATGGCTGAGCGAAATGTTTAATAAATTTGTTATATGTTATTGAGATACAAAGCCATTTACTTAGACATTCTATCTTAGCTGTGTGAAAAAAAAGGGAATTTCAGAAGTCGTAATGCGTAGCAGGAGCGGAATATCTCACCGTTATTCGTTTCTATACGGAATTGGTGTTACGAATTATATGAATAGAAAGCATCCACACATTGGCAAAATAAAAATAAAAATGTGGATAATTAGAAAATTATTCTGTGCGAATAAAACAAGAATTTATGGTTAAAGTAATTACGAAATTATAGAGCTACGTCAAAATTGGATGAAAACAGGAGTACTCCAGTGAGTGAAACTTTTCATTCACGCTTATGAATGAATTCATAACTTATCGCTTTAAAATGGCTTTATCTTTAGCGAAAGATAAAAAGATTTAATTATTTTAGTCAGTGAATTGAGAGAAACCAATACCCGTAAAGTAATAGAATTAAAGAACATAATTATTAATTCTAAGAATTCTGACGAAGATTAACAAAATCTTCGTCAGAAAAGTTTTATTTAGAGGTATTAAAAATCACTCAATTCACAAAAAGAAGTAGCAGCAGCTCTAGTATGTTTGAGATAGAAAAATTACGCTTACAGAAAGAAAATGCAGCTCATCAATTTGAGCTAGAAATATTATGTGTTTGCAAAATGAAAATACATTAAGAAATAATTCTCTTTCAAAAAAGTGCAATTCTTGTAATTTGTAACAATCTATACCAGGGGTGGCCAAACTTTTGGGATTCGGGGTCTACTCCACATTTAAAAAATCGAAGGCGGTCCACCATTGGCAGAGCTAAATTAACGTACATATTTATTTTCGGTAACAAGAAAAAATAGTAAATTATATAATTTTTCTAAAAAAAACTTAATATTAATATTTACAAAATAAAAATTTACTGACGAAAATAATTAAAGTATTCATCTATCAAAAACTGACCATCCTATTCACTTCGTTTAGTTGAAATTTGGCACTGTATATCTGCTACAAGTTTATCATATTGTGGCTGGTACGAGCTTATTGCAATGCGTAAACACGAAATTAAATGTTCATTTGTTAAACGCGACCAATATTTGTTTTTTGTTCATGGTTGAAAAAGCAGATTCGCAAAGATACCTCGATCCAAAGTATGATTTCAAATACAAAATCAAGTTATGCAACTTATTAATTTTCAAAAAATGTTCAACATAATAAGATGTTGAACACTTTTTTGCGCAAAATAACTAAACTGTGTTGAACGCGTAAAAAAACTCAGAATTTTTTAAATAGCATATTCCTTTCTAAAATGTGTTATGTTCATAATGCAGAAATCAATATGTAAAAGTAACGTTGGTTTTGTTTAATTATTGAAATATGTCCTGATATTTCTTGAAAATATTGTCCAGAGCCATCGAAATTGTTCAGTTAAATGATCCTATACCAGACGCAGCGCCACTCCTCGCAAATGACATTGTTCAGTCTCTTTTACTTATTCGAATTTGATTGTACCAAAAATAAGCCTGTTTTTGTGATTTTTCCTTGATTTCTGGTAACCAGCATATTTGCGAAAATTTATCCAACACTGTGGCACATACACTTATGACATATATTTCTGAATATATATCATGAAACATTTCTTTTTAGCAAAATAATGATGATTGAAATAAATCAATAATTATGATTTAGTGAAAAGTAAATTTTAATAGTCATTTCTGCTGGCTAATATTATTAATATAACAAGAATAGTTATATTAATGATTATAGCCAGCAGAAAAAACTAAATTCAGTACTTACAGTAGAAAGGTTTTCATAAAATAAAGGATATCAACATATTTAAATATTGTATCAAATTTGGATTTGAAAATTTGTGAAGTCTGCGAATGTAAAAATAAAAACACCTGAAATTAGGTTCTTTTTTTATTATTACTATTATTTTTATAAAGCGTGGTGCATTTCTTATCAATAAAATGTCGATTATATCAAAATAAATAAATGAATAAAAAAGAATTTGCCATCCTTTGGTTGAGCACAAATCTTTGAGCATTTGCTTCATCGATGATAAATTTTATTTTATTATTAATTCCACTTTTTTAATGATATGAAACTAATTTGTGAATTATTTCATTAATTGAAATATCACAAATTATTGAAATATATGAAAAAAGTACCGATGAAATTGATATAAGAAAAATATTTAATACAAATTATTAAGATGATTTTAAATAAAGTACGTTGATGAGTAATAAAGTAGAATACTTATTATATTAGAAATAAATATACTTTAAGTATTTATTTTGACTTAAGACATAATTTCATTCAAATTTCACACAATTTTATAATGATAAATTTCATTATCGTTTTCTTACGAGGGTTACTCTGAAATTTTTGAGATACGCGCAGACGAGAATTTACAAAACAAAAATAATGGTTTCATTTTAAAATGCAAAGAGTATTTTAACACAGAAAACGATTTTTTACTGACTTACTTCAACTTCTTTAGCGTAGAATAAATTTTAAACAGAAGAGAAAATGGAGTTGACGCGAGAACATTTTCGCGCTATGATTTTCCACGATTTCAAAGTAGGATTAAGTCAAGAAGAATGTGTTCATCGGTTGCAATTAACTTTTGGTGATGAATCTCCAGCTTGTGCTACTGTATTCGTTTGGTTTAGAGAATTCAGAAGAGGTCGCAATATTCTTCAGGATGAAGAACACACAGGAAGACCGCCGTCGGCAGTAATCCCGGATAATGTGTCAGGCATACGAAAAATATTAATGGATGATAATCGCTGTACCTATCAAATGATACAGAAGGAACTTAACATTGGATCCGCAGCCATACACAAAATCATTCATGAAGAATAACATATGAAAAAAGTAGTTTGCTGTTGGGTTCCCCATAATCTAACTGAGCACCAAAAAGAGGAGCGTGTCAGGATCAGTAAAGAAACTCTTAAATTGCTAAATGATGTTGGCCACCGCATCACATCTACAATTGTAACAGGGGATGAAACGTACATACCGTTTTTTGACGTTCCAACACGCCAAGAAAGCAATGTATGGGTCTTTGAAGATGATTATTCCAAGAAATGAATGGCTTATGGCATTCAATCTGTGGAAAATTCGTCGACAAAAGTGCATTGATGCTGGAGGAGACTACTTTAAACACACCTAAAATATTGTAAGTATAACTTTAAAAACCTAGTTTTATCTCAAAAATATTGGAGTGACCCTCGTATTAAACATTGCATTTGTGAATAGTAGTGTTGGAATAATTTATTGATTTATATTTTGAAATATATTTGAATTTATATTTTTATTTTTGGAAAATAGTTTTCCATTTATGAAAGTAACACTTTAAATTAACTTAACAAATTAGTTCGTTATTTAAAGATTGAAGAATTTAATTTTACTTTGTATTTATTTTTTTTTTATTAGAAAATGGTAAAATTTAAAAAATGTGATTTTAAAGTTGTTAATCCTGTAATTTGTTACTGAAACTGGTATATGGAAAAAATTATAAAAGAATTTTAAAATGAAAATTATATCAAGTTGCATTTTCTCAATTTTAAAACAAGAAGTAAATTACATTAAAAATGAAACACAACTTTAAGTGAAAAATATTGACATTTTTACACTACATTGGACACAATTGAGGAACATATTGAGTTAAATGATTATGAGTTTACTAATTATTTTTATTAATGCATAGGATTTTTTTGAAAGAAAATATATAATAATTATAACTATAAACCATTGCAGAAAAATTTTAGAACTAGAGGCATTAACAAAACTAATAAACTAATATTTTTATATTTTTGTTTATATTTTATTTATGCATATATATATATATATATATATATATATATATATAATCTTAATAACAATTTATTAACCCTTCTTTGCATAATGGTGGAAATTTCCATCATAACCTATAAAAGAACAAGTTCACTTTAAGTTGATCGTATTTGGATACCTTTTTAATGTCCATTGCATAAAAAGAAACATAGCTGTCAAAAATAAACAAGTGTCATTATCAGTGAAACGAGCTTAAAGTTGTCTCATTCCGCTGTTTGTTGTAGTTGCAATAAACGTATGATTTCGTTTATAATTTTGTTTTATTATAATAGAGTTTCTATTGCTAAAAAATTGAAAATGAGTGGAAGAAAGGTTTGTAACACGTGTTTCTGTTATTGCATGTTTCTGTCCAGGAGAGTCACGCCAAACTTTGTTCATCTCCTGTTTTTCCCATTTTTGAATGGTCTTCCTTGTAGTCTTCATGTTGATCCCACAAAAGGGTTCCATTCCTTTTGGATTGAAAGAGGATCCCTGTTTTGTAAGTTCATCAGCTCTTTCATTACCTTCTATTCCTATATGCCCAGGCACCCAAATAAGAATAATTTTATTCCCATTTGCTAGTTCCTTAAGGAGATTTTTACATTCCATTACAATTTTTGATTTGACTTGGAATGAATAAAGAGCCATCAATGCAGCTTGACTGTCGCTGAAAATAAGAATTCGCTTACCTTGGAAGCCCTTCTTTAAATTTATCTGCAGACAGTTGGTAATAGCAAGAACCTCCACCTGAAAGACAGTGGCATTATCTCCAAGCCCTTTATAAAGACTGAATCTTGGAAGACAGACCCCCAGTCCTGAGAGGTTGCCTTTTTTTGATCCATCAGTAAACCAGATAAGATCATTGCTTTTTATTTCAATCGTGCTGTTTTTCCATTCTTCCCTGGTAGGAAAAACTACCTCGAATGGTCTTTCAAACACGTATGTTCTTTCCATGCTGTCTGAAGGCATTTGGAGAGTTGGGTGGTTGATTTTTTTGGTAATAGTAGTATGACCTCCAGAAGAGGGCTTATCACGCCACTGAAATTGCAATTTCATTCTATATGCAGTTATTCTGGCAGCGCTGCATATGAAGATATTTAGTGGAGTCAGGTCCAGAATTGCCTCTAGTGCTCTGGTAGGTGCTGTGGACACTGCACCTGTCATACACAAGCAGGCCATTCTTTGCAGACTTCCTAGCTTGTCCTTCACAGTTTTCTGCTCCACCTTACACCACCATATCACAGATGCATATGTAAAAGTAGGCCTGACAATTGCTGTGTACATCCAAAACATCATTTTTGGCTGTAGACCCCAGTTTTTACCAAGCATGCGTCTGCATGTCATAATGCATTTTTTTACCTGATTGATTTTGTAGTCAACATGTTTATTCCAGGTGAGTTTTAAGTCCAGAATTAAGCCCAGAAATTTCACCTCAGAAGCAACGCTGATTTCAACCTCAAAAAGTTTTGGGATAAAGAATCCCTCCCTTTTTATTTTTCTTGTGAATGGTATAAGGTTCGTCTTCTGTGGATTTATATCGAGATTCCTTTCCTTACACCATTTGCCTACATAACTTAGAGCATTTTGCATTAGCTGACAAGTTATGTTAAAGTCTTTACCAAGGATGAGTATGACAATATCATCAGCATACCCCTGGGTATAGTAACCTATAGAATTTAGATGTTTTAATAGGCTATTTACAACCAGATTCCAAAGTAATGGTGATAATACACCTCCTTGTGGACAGCCTCTAGTTGTCTTCTTGTCAAATGTCTCATTGAAGATTTTCATTTGTATAGTTCTATCCGAAAGCAGTCCATGAGCAAATTGCTTGTTCAATCTCTGTATCCCTTAAGGCATTAAGGATGGATAGATGTGAGGTGTTATCAAATGCACCTTGGATATCTAGGAAAGTGGCTAAGGCAATTTTCTTTCTCTCCAGGGTGTCCTCAATCTTAGATACAAGCTTGTGTAACGCTGTCTCTGTAGATTTGCCAGGTAGATAGGCAAACTGCAGATTATGCAAGGAACTATTACTACCCAGGTAATCTCTGATATGCCTATCAATGATTTTCTCCATAATTTTGAGAAAGAATGAAGATAAGCTTATTGGCCTAAAAGACTTACTCTGGTCACAGTTTTTTCCAGGTTTAGGAATGAAAACAATCCTAGTCTTTTGCCATAGCTTTGGAATACATCCCAGTGCTAAGCTAGCTCTGTATATTCTAGTTAGCACAGGGATAATAAGATCCCCTGCCTTCTGGATCATTACAGGCATGATTCCATCAGGTCCAGGACTCTTGAGAGGTTTGAAGGTGGAAATAGCCCACCTCACTTTATCATGATTGATAATGCTCTTAGCATAGTTCCATTGATTTCTTTGAATTCTTTTTACAGAACCAATGAAATGCTGCCCTTCGTTGCTATCAATATCAATGGCTCCCGGAAAAAGAGTTTTGGCCTTTACTTCCATTACTTCTTTTCCGGTACTAGCAAATTTGCCATCCTCATCCTTTAAGGTTCCAACCATTATAGGTTCATCCCTTCTAAGGATTTTTTGGAGTCTAGCTCCTTCAGAGATTGAATTCACCTCTTCACAGAACTTTCTCCTGGATTCTTGTTTGCTTTTCCTAACATTTTTGTTATAGTTAGTGAGTGCTCTCTTGTAGTTGTCCCATTCATTATGTTTCTTTGCTTTGTTAAAAAGCTTTCTAACATTTGCCCTTTCAGTTTCCAAAGAGTTATTCCACCAAGGACACTGTGGCTTTGCTCTTTTGGTACGCATTGGGCAATTTTTATTGTATGAGCCTAGAATTTCACTCTGCAGAGTTTCTGCTGAAACTTCTAGATCATAATTGTCTCTAATATAATTTTCCCCCAGTTCAGTTAGCCCCATGATATCCTTTGAAAATTCTTCCAATTGGTCCTCATGGGGTCTCTGAAGCGGCGGTCAATATTTATACTAGAGTTTATTTTGAAGTGGATGTTTTGATGGTCTGAACCTGATGGTCTCCCATCAACTTTCCATTTCGTGATATTTTTACTAATAGCCGGTGTTGCTAAACGATTACTTCAGATCGATTAGAAGTTATAAAAGTCGGATCATTGCGTTTGTTTAAAATATCCAAACCATAGTTAAGAATAAATTCCAAAAGACACTCACCTCTTTTGTTCGTGTCTGTGCTGCCCCAGACGATATGATGAGAGTTGCAGTCTAGCCCAAGGACTGCCTGCAATTTGTGTTCTGTACAAAACTGCAAGAGTTTGTGCAGTGTTGGATCAGGTGGAGCCTTATCTTCATAGGGTAAGTAGACAAAGCCAAAAACAATTTCTCTATCTTTTCCCTCTATGTTGAGTCTGACTTTCACTGCTGTTAGATCCCTATGAATAAACTCGGTTAGAGGTAAAACCTCAATATCTTTATCTATAAGGATGCAGGCTCTAGCTTCACTGTTAAGATCATAAATGAGCTTACCTTTTGTTCCTTTAAGGCCACTGACTCTACCCCTGACAAGCCAGGGTTCTTGAATCAGGGCCAGGTGAAAATCCTCACCAAGAAAATTCTTAGCGAGGTTTGTGGTGCCACTTCTAATGTGGTGGATGTTGGCTTGAAGAACCTTCACCCCCATCAGTTTTTGAAGGACTTTGGCTTGAACTTGGTGAAGTCCAATATAAAATTTATATCCCCTTCTCCCAAGTGTAGCCGCATCCATTTCAGGCATGCTAAGGACGATGGTCTGTCCTGATGATTCATTCTTCCGATGGAATATATTCTAGTCGGTAGAGGTAAGCCCACCATTTTGTGCCTCGATTTTCCTCAAGAGCTCTTTGGGCTCCAGTTTGCTGCAGACTTTTGGCAGTTTAGCAATGATTTTAGTGGTTCTGACAAGTTTCCTTGCCTCACCCACCAAAAGAGTTTGCTCTTGCCAGGGGTTTATTACATTGACAGTCTGTTCCAGCCACTTAGAGCTCTCCAGATCTGAACAATTGATAATAAGTGTCCCATTATCTAGTCTGCAAGAAAGAAAAGTGGGGGCGAAGCACTTATCATTTCTTCTGATTTTGTTTGTTATCAACAACTCCAGGTCTGAAGCCTGTTCATCTGATAACCGCTTTGAAGGATGTCCCTCAAGAATCGCCGCCATTTTGACCGCCATCAAAGTCTCCTTGTAGGTAGTACCTTCAGGTCTTTTTTTGGCAGTCTTAGGGGCAGTGTCTTTTACCATCCTTGGAGATGATCTTTTCTCGCCTTATGTTGTAAAATACTCTGTAGTTATCAGTTTATTTTAAAGGTAAAGAGCCCCTAATAAATTTTATACTGTAATTGTGCCCAATGCATACATATATAATAGTAGGTGCTTATGAGATTAAAACTTTTCCCTTTTTTTAGGAAATGTTTTTAAAGTACGTCCATAACAATTTTTTGTAGCAGCTACAAATGCAAGTTATTATAGGGATTGCAAAAACTGACAATTCCTATGGCTGTAAATTTTATAAAATGCATAAAATCTCTGATACAAATCTCGAATTCCACTGTTAAAGTATGCTTAACAAATTAAATTACTCACATTTATGAAAATCTTTAAATTGTGTTGTAAAATAAATCCATAAAATAATTTAAAAAGTCGTTTCATACTAAATAAACTTAATAATATAAATATATGAAGGAAATTATATTGTTTTATCGACACATTGCACTGTTTTCAAAGAATTGCAAAACAGATATGGAAATAAATTTATGGGAATATCTCCTAAAATAACGTCTTTATAATAGTATAAATGCCTGCAGTACCTTAAGTGTTGTATTTTATAATATATAAACCTTAAGTGTTGTGTTTTATAGTATATATAATGTATGAATTCAAAATAATATATAGTGTTGTATTTTATAGTATATCTTGTGAATGTTGAAAAATCCTCCCAGTTATGGGTTCATTTAAAAAAACACCCCAATCAAATTTTATACAGTTATCGTGCCATATGCATTTATAGTGGTGTTTCGGGGGTTAAAGCATCTCCTGTAGGAAATGTTATTAGACAACGTTCATAACAATGTTTATTTCTCTACAGATGCAATGGCCTTTGCAAAAATTGACAAATATTAAGGCTGTAAATTTCTTAAAAGTCATCAAATCTCGAAGTTCACCTTCAAGTAAGTTTAAAAATTTTAATTACTTATTTATGAAATTCTTTATTTTGTCTAGTAAAATAAATCTGTGGGATAATTGTAAAAGTGGATTTTATACTAAATGAACCTAATAATATAAATTATGTTTTTCTTTGATTAAATCTTGTTCTGATGTCAGAGTAGTTTCAGTAAAATTTGCAAAAGTCGAAATTAAAAGACCGATTTCAAAAGTATGTCTTCTACCAATAGCTAATTAATAATTGTTTGCCTTTTATTACACACTATGAATGATTAATTCATAAGAGTCAAACTGCTTAGCTTATACTTGTTGTAATTATAATGCTTTATTTTAAATTTTTGCTCACTACAATATATTCTTATGTATAATCTATGCTTAAATAATGTAGTTTCTACAACTATAGGTAATTTATGCTAATTAAAATTTTTTTTAATATTTCAACGTCGGGCGGTATGTTTAAGAATGATTATGATAAGGTGGCGCTTCAGTCGCTACCACCTGTATAGTCGGTCTCTCTCTCTGTAACTCTAGAAAAAAGGATGTATATTACGATTCTTTGTTGGCAGCCTTTATTATGTATCTTTCTTAATAAATTGTTTTTGTTTTAATTATACAAGTTAATATTCGTGCTCCAGTACAACTTACATAAATTACACATTATGTTTTTCAGAAATATTTTATAAAGTAAAGTGCTTCGGGGAGAATAGAAACTATTTTTATTTTAGAAAGTAATATTAAATATAGGGTTTCTTAAATTGCAGGAAGTTGCATATGTTAAAACATTTAACAATTATTACATTTAACATTGTGAAAATATGGTATTGCTTATGTATATGAATCTTAGAGTATCGGTACTTACATCTGTCTTTAT
>JAPDSC010046664.1:118103-141273 GCA_026290005.1 Latrodectus geometricus
TATATATATATATATATATATATATATATATATATATATATATAATCTGTGTATGTAATGAAGATTACAGGCTAGATACCTTGTCAACATAAGGACTGCTGTATCCATTAATGAATTCTAAAGTATGCAAATCGTAAATTAAGACGTAATTAAAATGTCCAACAGTGTTGCTTCAAAAAGTAGTAATTCATGGGTCATATCTAAGAGTCTTTATTAAGGATAATAATGATCTCCTAATAATGATGTGATACCACAGAAGAGTTCTAAGAGAGAGTGAAATAATCCTATTGTTGTCAAGTTTAAGAAAGTTTAATAAAAGGTTCACACACACACAAACATGAAATATTTTTCTTACGTAAACATTTTTTGATCATTAAAGATGATATTAATAAATTTCTTTACTAATTAAAATATTTACTACTTTAAATATTTTTACTAATTAAAATGAAATTACTTAAATTGATGAAAAAAAATTTTGTTCCCTATAAAATAACCCCCCCCCTTTTTTTTAATTTAATTTTGAATAAGTCTCAAGAAAGCTTTACAGTTTTTGGAAAAGATTGACTTTTTTAAAAAAAACAAAAAAAATTTTATTTGTAATTTTATGAGATAAAAGAGCATTATAGTTGTTATTACCTTAAAATGAGTAAAGAAAATAAAGAAAATTAAATACTAGTTGAATTTTTGATGTTCTGTTTACCTTTAATTCTTTAGATTTTCTATTGATGATTGTGTCGCCCTTTGAAAAATATCATATCACTTTACTTCAAATCATTCGTTGAGGAAGATTTAATATGTATCTAGACTTAAATACTACTTTGGGTTTAATACTGAATTGATTGCATCTTAATTATTGTATTAAAATATACAAGAATTTGGGGACAAATAACTATTTCGGATGTGGAATAATTACTATTTTTTGTATCACTAATATTAATAAAAAATTAACAAAGTTTGGACTTCAATGACAATTATTATTAAAAGGAAGAAGAGCTTTGTATATAAATTCGGCTATGTAAGGATTATATATAGATTATTTTAATTAAAAAATGCATTACTGAAAGAAAATGTATCCGCTAGATGGCACCACTCCTTTAAAATATTGTGATTCTCATAAACTTTCAGAAATGAAATGAAAGAAAAAAATCTCCCTGGATTTCAGGCAAATAAACATAAAAGAAGACAAACATTGAATCAAGGAGAAAGCCTCATTCAAATAAAATGAAAAGAGTTATAACTCTTAAAATATCTTTTTGTATTTTATAAGTTTAAATATCAATGTCAATGCAAATTGAGGTCACCCAGCAACTTATGTTTTAAATATAAAAGGCTCAAATTCAAAATTGGTTTAATAGTATCTTTATTACAATATATTTAATGATTACACTATAAATTAAATTCAAGATAATTAAATTCTTTGGTAACACATATTTACATACTATGATCATTAGCAAATAAATATAAATCAAAATAAAAGAGAAAATAAATTCCATTACTCCTCAATTTCATAAGCATTACCTTGAATTTATACAGTGTAGGGCATGTATCCCATTAGAAAAAAATGAGAAAATTAAATGTTTTAAATTTAATTTCTACACTATTTTGTTAAATTTTATAAATTAAATTAAGAAAAATTCATGTAAAAATTTTCTGATGTAATATTAAATATTCTCATTTAATAATTTGAATTTATAACAATGAAAAGGGTCAATAAGCGTTCATGTCGAATTGCTACGCAGGAGGAAATTGTTATGACCATCAGAACAAACTCTCTGCCGTTTCCACAAACAAATGAAATGTAGCAAAATTTGCTCATTTCGTGGTACTTTGTCATTTTTTTCCCCTAAATGGAGGAGCGCATCTTGATTTTTAACAGTTTAACCAACGAAATAAATTATATACAGTATTAGACGTTTAGTTTATGTTTTGACCAACAGATGTCGCTAGTCGTAAACTGACATTTAAAGTGCAGGGTGATCTTTTTTAAAGTGACAGCGTTTGGAGCGACCTCTACCTTGATCTGATAACCGAAATGGCACGAAATTTGGTATTTAGATTAATCAAGACATGGGAAAAAGGATTCCTTGAAATTCCTCGAATCTGGCTTGGCTTTGACAAGTGTCATGAGTAACAACAAAAATAGTCGAATGCTCAAAACATTTGAATCACGAGGTGAAAATCAATTGGTCGAACCGATGATTAGTTACTAAGGGAGTATGATGCACCATCTCCATGTGTTAATTATTACAATACATAACAATATTAATTACATATACATACATATTATATATACAATATTGTTTGAATAGATTTTTGTGTTTAACAAAGTCCGATAGAATCGATTGCATGCAAATATAAGAAATAAGTCATTAAATCAATATTTTCAATATGGGTATTTTTTATGCAATGCGGGTGGTGATTTCAACTAGAGATAAAGCTTCAATTCAATCTTGTGCAATAATTGAATGACATTAAGTTAGATATATGACCAGGGTAACACATATTATTTTATCGCAGTATTGAAGCATGGAAAATAATCAAATTAGTATGGATATTCTAATGATATTTGATTAGTTTTTGTACTTTATGTCTTGTTATGAATTACTATTATGATTAAATAACTTAAATACTATGCATTAATGTTAAATTACAACAAATTCGTTATCAATAATAATCATGATTGAAAAAGTTCTGTTTAATGTATTTAATTATTTTTTTACTAATTGAATAATCAAACAAATAAATCTGAATAATCTAATTTTTGCCCGAAGCTGAAAACATTTTCCTTAATCCCCTTTTTTCGGAAGATCTTTGATTACCTGGAATGTTTTAATCTTACGTCCAGGAAACAGAAGGCTCAATACCACTATTGTTGAGAGAGTTACTCGATCTTTGTAAGCAAAAAAATTATTTATAATTTATTTGAAAGTAAAAACTTCTGTACGATTCAATATTGGGCTTACTATGGTCTAGTAATAGGATAGAGCTTCCACCCTTCAGAGTCGAAGGTCCCAGGTTTAATTCCAGCCTCTGGGAGACGGTTGTTGCGTATCTCCCTGCATGTCATGGGTGTTTGGAAGTTTTCCAGGTTTCTTCCCTAGTGACACTTGGGATTAAAAACCGGAGCTGCTGTATACTCTTCTCCTCAGGAAATAGCTAACGTCCTTGATGAAAATTTTGCTAGTGTCTCAAGCACCGACTCTTACAGTCCTTCGTTTATAAGGATTAAGAGTCGTGCTGAGCAAACACCAATTCGTTTCAACCATGTACCAGCCTTACCCTACAACTGCGAATTTCGGATGTTAGAATTGAAGAAAGGTTTACAGCAAGCCAATAATACCAGTCCAGGACCTGATGGAATTAGCTATCTTATGCTTCAACATTTATGTCCAGACTCCCTGTTGAACTTATTGCATTTGTTCAATAGGATCTGGACTGAAAATGAATTTCCATGTCTTTGGAATGAAGCTATAGTCATTCCGGTCCTAAAGCCTGGTAAGGATCCTTCAGAACCTTCAAATTACCGACCTATAGCTCTGACGACTTGCCTTTGTAAGACTCTCGAACGTATGGTCAACGCCCGTCTCGTACATGTCTTAGAAGAAAATAAATGAATACATGTTAATCAGAGTGGTTTCCGTAAAGGAAGATCCACTCTTGATAACATTACTTACTTGGAAACCCAAATCCGCAACGCTTTTGTGCGGAGGAACCATTTGGTTTCCATCTTCTTCGACATCGAGAAGGCATACGACCGTACTTGGCGATATGGAATTCTCCGTTCATTATATGATTTTGGCTTTAGTGGTAAGCTCCCGATATTCTTACAAAATTTTCTACGCTCCCGTACTTTTAAAATATGTATTGGATCATCTACATCCAATACTTTTATCCAAGCCGAGGGTGTTCCCCAAGGCTCCATTTTAAGTGTCACTCTTTTTAATCTATACATAAGTAACATTCTTCATCACTTTTCATCTTCAGTTTATGGCACGATGTATGTTGACGACCTGCAACTATCTTGCCAAGGTTCGAACATTCGTTTAATTGAGAGACAATTACAAACATCTGTAAATAAAATAGCTGCATGGTGTGCAGAGAATGGCTTTACATTATCTCCTAGCAAGAGCTGTTGTGTCTATTTTTGCAAGAAGACTAGCCTACACAACGATCCTGTTATATATCTAAACAACTCTCCAATACCTGTAGTAAACGAGATTAAATTTCTAGGTGTAATATTTGACCGAAAGTTGACCTTTCTTCCGCATGTTTTACATTTGCGGAAGAAGTGCGAGCGATCGCTTAATATCCTCAAGGTGCTTTCAAATACATCTTGGGGTGCTGATCGCTTGTCACTCCTTCGAGTCTATCAAGCACTCATTTTATCTCGTATTGACTACGGATGTGTTGTCTATGGATCTGCTAGGTCTTCTGTCTTACGCAGATTGGACACTGTACATCACTCTGCTTTGAGAATATGTTCAGACGCATTCCGCACATCACCCGTCCAGAGTCTTTACGCGATTTGTCAACAATTGCCTTTAGACCTGAGACGAATGCAGCTGTCTTTCAATTATTACACTAAGATTATGTCTGATAGATAACATCCTTTACGATCCTTGGCCATTTCTCCTGCTTTGGAGAGACTATATGATGCTCGATCTTACAGCATCGAACCTTTTCTCACTCGAAGTAAAGCTCAGCTCTTTTTGACAGACCTATATGATGTCCGTTTTACTAAAACTGACTTACATTCACATCCACCCTGGTATGATCCACAGATTAATATTATTAATCCATTTGCTCAGTTTAGAAAATCGGACACAACCTCAACGATTTTTCAACAGCTTTTCTATTCACATCGCTGTCAGTATTCATTATACACGCCTGTATTCAGAGATGGATCTAAAACTGGAGGACATGTTGGCTGTGGCATATTCTATGCTAATGCCAGTTATGGTTACAGCCTCCATACGTCCTGCTCCATCTTTACAGCTGAAGCTACGGCCATTTATCAAGCCCTTCAGCTTGTGAATACAGGAAATTGTCATAATATTTGTGTATATACTGACAGTTTGAGTGTACTAGAAGCGTTGAGAAACTCAAATTATTGTCATCCTGTTGTGTCCAAGATTTTTGGAGCATTGGATTCCCTTGCTGGCAAGGGTTATTATATCATTTTCTGTTGGATCCCAGGTCATGTAGGTCTAGAGGGAAATGAAAAGACGGATGCAGCTGCTAAAGCTGCATCATCCGTACTTCATTCATCTGTCCCTCTATTCGATGTGAGAAGGGTTGTTAAAATATTTGTAAATTCTCTCTGGCAGGAGTCATGGAATATGCAGGTCACAAACAAACTGCGTGCTATCTTTCCATACGTCATCCCATCATCACTTTTACCGTTACGAAGTGCCGATGTTAGATTAACTCGCCTTCGTATCGGACACACACGTTTCACACACAGGCATCTATTTCTAAGTGAATTAAACCCATGGTGTGAAGCGTGTAATGTACCATATACTGTGTCTTATATTTTAATTTATTTAAAGATTTTAACAATGAACGCTTACTTTTTTTAAAAACAGACTTTTTAACATTATTTGATTTGTTGGGGGAACCGCCCCACGCAAACTTGTTTGCTTTTTTAATATCAATTGGTTTTTTAAATTTTATTTAATTTGTTTTATATTTATAAAATTATAAATAAATTAATTTTTCTTTTATAAATTTTACACAATTTGACTTTTAAAATATACACTTATACAAAAATTTTTGTTTTTTAATACATTTTAAATGTTGTTTGGGTTAAAAAATAAATAAATGCAAAACTTAAATTTTACTCTTGGCGCAGCTTGTCCAATTTTGGACCTTGCGCCATAAAACCCAACCCAACAACAACAACAATCCCTAGTGACACTTGAATACGGCCCAGTATGTCAGTACTAAGTTCTTCCTGAAGTACGCGAATAACATTAAAAGGCCTGATAGCAACCATATGTCGTTTGGCTGCCAACTTTGAGATGTTAAAATATAGGTACGGTTCACTGTAAAATAATATTTTCTTTTTTAAACTATTTTATTTAAGAAAATGTGTTTTTATAAAATTTAAATAAATAATTTTTATGATTATTGCAGTAATCGCTCTGATTATACTTGCTTTCTCTGTTACGAAATTTATGAAATGAACCCATAACTTTTTCACTTAATGGTTGTTTAATTAATTATACATATAAAACATTATTACTCACATCTCATTTATTACAAATATTAAAAATTAACTGCCACTAATTCTTGTTGTCTCTGATTGTTTCGTTGTGAAGTCTGGATTAAATTCACAAATATTAGGTGTGGTTTATTATTTTTTTTACTGTTATATGTACAAACAGTAAACAACTGCTACATCTATTAATGAATATCGAGAATTGTCTTAGTTTTTGTTTGTTCTATCTCTTAAAATACTTGAAAATCTGAAAGCTAAATTTCAGAATCACATGTTTATCAAACAAGCATACATTAGAATTTTATTGCTATGTCCAATTGGAAACTGTCGATAAAAAGATGAAATGATTTGATCGGTCATTTGGTAGTTGTTGTTGGGTTTATCTAGCGAAACCTGCTTATATATATATATATATATATATATATATAAGGTGGAAACCTTATCACTTGATGACACTGAAATATTATAAAGCGAGTAGTTGCATTTAACTGCTTCAGGATATAGATGAATGTATCGTATATGTATATATACCTTGTTTTTTAATAGTGGCTGGGTTCGAACTTGGAAC
The DNA here is from genome assembly GCA_026290005.1 of Latrodectus geometricus. NCBI lineage: Eukaryota > Metazoa > Arthropoda > Arachnida > Araneae > Theridiidae > Latrodectus > Latrodectus geometricus. The sequence goes on from JAPDSC010046664.1 coordinate 124,892, forward strand.
CTTCTACTCCAAAGATGTTGTACCATTAAGCTAAAGTAAGATTAGGGAGATGTTTGATCGTCTTCGTAGTTTTCTCCCTCGCGACACAGAAATAGAGATATAGGTGAACAAGCAGTTGACCCTTTTAAATAAATACTACAATAGGTTTCAGCTGTATTTCCGTCATTTTGCCAGGGCGCTTAATTGAACCAGTGAACACACATCCAATCTTGTAGTGGACGTCGGATTCATGAACTGTTGAACTGCAAGCGAAAGCATTAAAATTTCAACTGCTTCTTCGTCGAAACTTGAGCAACTTATTTCAACAATAATAAACTCACTTTAACAGCTATCGTGGTTTAGCGGTAGGACACCGCTTTCAAGAGCAAAAATCCCGGGTTCAACCCTAGCCATTATTGAGAAACGGACCTTCTGCACGAACGCTTGTCTGTGTAAGAGGCTTGGAAGTTTTCCTGGTTTCCTCCCTTGAAAGACGCGAATACACCCCACTATCGATGTAAATCTTCGCACGAGGCAACTTCTGCACTATAAAATGCCTTACAACAGCCTTAAGCAGGACACAACACGATACCAAATAATACAGCCTCATTTGTAATTGTCATAAAAATTCTTGGTTGGGTGTGTTTCAATACAAATCCTTTTACAGCAATCATTATTAATAATTTTAATGAATGATATATTTTTACGAAAAGACAATTTAAATATATTTTGGCATATTTCTTTAAGAGAAGATTAACTGTTTGAGTGCTGAATAGTTTTCTTAAATATATGCTAAAAGTGCGGAATAAAATGCGTAGTAATTTTTTTACTTTTTTTAACCATTGTATTTTATTTTACTTCTTATATTATTGCAAATCACAATTGAGTAAAATGAATAAATACTGCGATTGATATAAATTCAACTGCTCTCAATAGATGCGAAGATTATACTGACCAAGAGCAGCGTCTCCGCATCTTCGGTACAAAACAAGAGAAGCGCGACAGAGCATCGCCGCACCCAAATTCTTTTACTTACATTACAAATCCCCAGAAAACATGCGCCAACTCTTCGATAATATCGTTAAAAAATGCGATTTTATGTGTATTTCGTCCCAGTTTACTTTACCCTTTTTAATTTGAGTTTAAAAAATTTGCATTCGTTCCAAATCCAAGGTTCAACAGACTAACCCAATGAACGACTGCATTTGAAACAAAAGCTCCCTTCGCTCCCAAAGCTACCAAAAAAAAGGAGGGGGAAATTAATGGCTTTCATGAATCCAGAAAGCATATCGTTTATGGATCCGCATTTCCGGACGCAGATATTGCATTGAAACACGCCACTTTTAGTGAATCGTACATCATATTCACTTCCGGCATTTTTGTCCCATAGCAGAAAAATAAGAGGGATCCATCTTTGTTCGAGAGGCAACTGGGTGTTCTCGAAAAAGAAATCAACACTTTTGCGGAGACACTGCTGCTTCCTGAAGAGGAGTGGGCGTGTTTGTTGATTTTTGCGCATAATCTGAGACCCCAGGCGGGCGTCATGAGACATTTAGGTAAACATTCCTAAAATTCCGAGCACTTTTCAAACGTTGGAGGCTGTTACGTTACTGAAAGCATATTTTTCTTAATATATATTTGATGGGTGATTTTATTCGTTGCTATTTCTGTTAGATTTTAATTTAAGGTTGTGGAATAGATGGATTCGGTTTATTTAATTTTAACAAATTTGAAAGATTTTACAAGCTAAATGTTTATTCGGTGACATAATATGATTTGTTAGCAATGAGACATCTAGAGTGACCATGCCGAAGTCGAGACTAAATTATGAAATTCTGATTTCATTACTGAGACGCATTTCAATTTTGGTGTTGATGCTTTATGTTTAATGTCAAGCAAAGCAGCCTCCATGCAAGTCGTGGGGGCCATGTTGGTTAGGGTGTTGTTTCTTGCTGTCGGAAGTTATTGAATTCGAATCCAACCCAACCGACGGGTTCGTTAATAGTGACTTTAAATAGGTCGAAGTCGCAACGTTTTCTTTGTGAAATGATAGGCCGAGTCTGTGTGTCTTCCTTTTGGTCCCTGTTTCTTAATTACAAGGAGCGCCTACTTTCGGGGTCACTATGTCATACCCACCGGATGCTCCCCAACGTAAAGTACATAACATATGAAAGGGTTAAAATCTTGGTAGCCAAGAATAATTGGGAAAAAAATTAGAATTTAATTTTTTCGAAACTTATTTTTTATAAGAAGTGTTTACATTTTTTTACTTTTTATTTTTCTAATAGTTGTTACTCATGATTGATTGGTATAAGTACGCTATAACTAATATCTAAATATGTAAGAGATAATTTGTTACATACAGATATCCATTTTTATTTTCTTTTAGCTGAATGTATTTGCTTCTCGGGGTTATTTAGCTAGATAGGTCCTTACTTGATTATTTAAGTAGATAGGTCTTGGCTGAATCATTTAAATAAATTTAGAACATAGATCATGAATTATCCATAACGCGTGAGCACATGATTATCAAAATAAAGGAAACATGTGCGAATAAAAATGGCTTTTCCAAATGCGCTTCTTAAGTATTTAAATACAATGATAGCTACCAGTTTTTTTTTTTAAATAGAAATGTATATTATGTTAAATTATAGTTAACGCTGGTAGCATATGAACTAACTTTGTTGTAAAATTCTGGAAATTTTAGGTTTCTTAGGACCTTTTGAATTTTCGAAGAGGACCGATGCGAACTTTTCGGTGTTTCTAGAGGCATGCAGACATCGCGGCAAGAGTGAGTCACGTAGAAGCAGATTTTAGGAAGCGAGCAACTGCAGAAAATTTGAGCTCACTCACACCGTCTAGATTCTCAGGGCCGATGATTGTAGTCAGAAGGACCAGAACATTTATGGAAGAGCATCAATTTCCAATATACTTGTCATATATGCCAATGCTAAACGTCGTCACACTCACAAAACCTTAAAAAAAAAAAGAAAAAAAAAAGAAAAAAAAAAAAACTAAACTCATTGGTACGAGAGAACGGTGGGGCTAAGGCTTACAGTGCTCATATCTGGTTTTCGTGACCCAGGGCCCTGGGGTATATGTTTCGGTTAGGTAGTCAGCTGGTTAGGTAGACTCCATTGTTTAGTTCCCAAGCATGATTGGTACTCAGTTTTATCCCCTGAAGGGATGAAAGGCTGAATCCCCAGCCCAAGGAACTCACAAATCCTTGTCTATCGATTAGTGGTGGGAAGTGATACGGTCTTATTTTCCTCATCAGCAGAATGGTTGCACGTTTGGAAGCCACCTGCACAAGCCCATGATCGCGACTGTCTACTTACAACTGTCCAGCATGGAGGTGGATCTGTCTTGATATGGGCAGCCATGTCGTGATTTTCTGTTGATCAATTGTCACTATAATCACTAGGGACCGTTATAAAGAAATTTTAGTTGACCAGGTTTATTCTATGATGCAAACTTAATTCCTAAAGGAAATAAAAGTTTTCAAGATGGTAATTCTCATGTCCATGCATTAGTATTTGTCCAAACATGGTTTGTTGAATATGAGGACAAAGTAAAACGTCTAGATTGGTTTTTATATAGGAAATGATTTACTCAAATGTCAATTCTTAGATTCTGTATTGCAAGCCAAAGGTATTGTTATACCATACTACTGCAGGATTTTCCATAAATCTAAGATGTTTTCATTATTCTCATGATTACTCGATCAACAAGAAATAAGTATCAACATCCAGTGTATTTTGTAAAATTTAAGTAAGTAAACCGTTTTGTTGCATCTCTTTACCGTTTATTAAATATTAGAAAAAATGTAATGCATAGCCATTCTAATAGGATCGAACTATAAATGTAACGCAAAGATAATAAATTTGAGTTTAGTTTTGATAGACGATGAAAGTTTGATTAAAAAAAATGAATTTAAAAGTTAAGTCCAAAACTTTCGAGTTTCTCACCGAATATTCTTAAAAGATGGAATTATCAAGCTGTCGAAAAGATGAAGAAAGTTATGAACATAAGGACACCTGTGTGATTTAATAATTGCATTCTAAAATTTAAGTGTATGCTGAGCATTGATTTTCATATCAAATTCCCATCAATTTTCGAGCCAAAATTCATTAACTTTGTACTTTTCAACATTTTTTGCAATATCAAACTTTGCATATTGGAAAAATATAGTTAGGGCTGCCTGGCAGAAAAGGCGTCATGCTTCTGTCAACTCAGATAATCATCGAGTATGAAGGAATCAAATGATGATGATGAAATTATGTTAGCTTTCAGAATCAGGATTTTCAATTTAGGTAAAATTCAAGGTTGGTAAAAGTCCGAAGTGACCGAGATACACAGGTAACTGCTATAATGACCACAGACAAAAATGCTGCTTGTTGGGAAAGGAAAAAAAATTATTTAAACCGTTCTTACCAATTTAAACTAACCATAAAGTGGATTTATGATTTGTTGATTGCTTGCATAAACAATCAAATATTAATATTTAATGTACTTTACATGAAATAAATTTATCTTTACTGAATGATGAATAAGTATTTATTTTTTAATAGCCGTATCAAGGGAGACAAATCTCCACTAATACATAAAATAACCCTTCCCACTAAGATACTGTCCAACATTTTCTTTCCAACTGCTCACTGAAGAGCTCATCCCACTGACACATGGACTTGTTTTGGATGGGTGGACAAAATCGTATCTTCAACATTATGGGTGAAAACGATTATTTGTTTCACTCGCAGACCAATCCTAAGTAAAATAAAATGACGTACACAGGATCTCAGCTGTAACGTAAGAAACAACCACTTTATGGTTAATAAATGCCAATAAAAATTACGCCAAAATAGCAACTAATTTATAGAAAATAGTATTTATGAATGTTAATAATTTCTTTGAAATTGTTTTGTAATTATTATTCATGATTGAAAATCAAAGCTATAGAAAAATAGAAATTAACTTCCCTAAAATCCTTTCTGACTTTCAGCATTTTTCAATCCAAGCATTAGGTTGTCATGTCAAAATTCCATGATTTGAAAACAAAAAGCTAAAGAATTAGAGCAAACATTTCTTTTTGCATACTTAAATAAAATTTATGCACCATTGGTCCTACATCCTTTATCGTTAAAAAAAAAACGTAAATGGATCTACATTTGTGTCTGAAATTGGAACTAATTTTAGTTAAGTTGAAGGTCTATGAATGTTAACGGATTATATCGATAAACTAAAAATTATTTGTCGGTGGAGTTATATCAAATTAAACTAAACTAAATGTGGTAAGACATTCCTTCGGCAGGCCTACTGTTTTCTTGACCGAGGAGTGCAAGCATATGCCCCGGTTATTTGGTCAATCTAACGCGAAACTCCTAGTGTTTAGTTCCCAAGCATGCTTGGTACTCAGTTGTATCGACCTGCCGAAAGGAGGAAAGGTTGAGAAGCCATCTTACAAGTCAACCCTATTTTGATACACCATTCCAATCAGTTTTTGTAAACTGGATCGTAAGCAGCTTCAAATACCTGATTCTAATCTTATGAAATAAGCCTCTGCTTGGATAAGAATTTGTTCCTCTGATGACATGAAAGTTCCATTGAATGTGTTTCTGGAGAATTTAAAAAGATTATATTTTCACACCAACAAAGTCTGTTCAAATTCCACCGCTCCGCAAGAGAAATTGATATGTCGCCAGAGCGATAACGAGGAAAACTTCCAAGCACCCACTTCAGGGATGAATATGCACAAGTTAAAAACCCAAAGCCCATCTCACATTGCCTACTAGTAGCTGAGATCCCAAGATCTTTTACTCTGAAGAATGCGGTCTTATTACTACAGCATTTTATCCTTAAGAATCCTTAAGAAATATATCAAAAACCTTTTTCGTGTTGCAATTAGGTCCCACGTAGTGGGCAGCCTAGCGGTCATAGGTCATTATTGGATTTTTTATAGTATCTATAAAACTGTATTCCGGAAGACTTGTCATCGACAGTGGAATATGTTCATGTGACGCAATGGAAAAAACTGGGAAAACTCTTAAGCATCCATTTCACAAACGTGAATGCAGTAGGAATAAGAGCAATATCCACTTCTCATTGTTCAATAGGGGCTGAGATCGAACCCAGGACCTTATACTTCGAAGACCACTAGCTATGGAGAGCCCCTTTTCATGGGATTTCTGCTTATGATTCGTACTAGAAGTAATGCATAAGATCTTATCTCGAAATAATTGCCTATTTTTAAGATGCATCGATTCGCAGAGCGAAGAAAAAAATATTATAAGTGGTTTTTTTAATTTTACATCTGATATTTTGAATTATATTTAGTTTTAAAAATAACTTGTCACATCATCAAAGTTTGATTATATGGTTAAATTGTGTTACGTTTACCGTTGCTTCATGTATATATGAACTAATATGAGCATGATCTAAAGCTTAAAATGGACATTAAAGAATGGGAAGCAATAATTCTAACCTAACCTTCCAGTTTCTGGGAGAAGTCTGATTCACTAATCACGATAAAGAGTAAAAAATTTTCCATTGTAGAAGATCTATTAAATAGAAATTACATCATTGATAAATGAATTAATTTACTGAGACAAAAGGGAAAATTACCGCTATTGAACGGGGAGATATTTAAATGGAATTCCTTATTATTTTATCAAAACAATTAATAAAAAGAATTGAAGGAAATTCTTGTTAAAACTTAAGAAAAGGATATCATTTTTTTTTCTTAAATGTAGTCGAATCTTATTACAGTTTTATTGTTTGATTTTCTTATTTCACCTTCATCTTTCTTTCTCAGATATTTAAATGAATGTTCACGATTTTAGGGGATTTCATGGCGATAATTATTGAAATTATTTGAATGGAAAAATAATGCTGATTTATAATGAAACTGAAAAATGTGATTCTAATATATTTTTAAATCTTTTCCAATCTTATTGGCCTTTATACACTCTATTCTTGTTTTCTGATAACACTTCCATCCTTCCTTCACAAATATTCAAATGGATGTTAATTATCAGGGATTTTGAAGGCAATAATTAATAAAATAAATTGTGTGTGTGGATAGTTTAGTCTAACAAACTACTGTTTGTCCCGTGGACCGCGTCATCTCTCAATCGTAAGGTTGTGGGTTCGATTCCCTGCCGACTAAAGACCGTCATGTTACTAATGGTGACTGGGGCACGTAAAATATGTTGTGACTACAATGTTCACCATGTTCCCATTCCAAATTAATACATTTGTGGGTGGTAGGAGATAGGGTCTTCTTGGGTTTCCTATCCTTAAATTCGAAGAAAAAGATGGTGCTATCATCTTCCACCCTCTTGAGAGGGTGCTCTGATCAAAAAGGGAAGGCGCTCTTTCGGACTTCATTCGCCCAGTCTCAGACGGGATGACCCGCCAAGTATCATAAGTAACACAGCACTGTCACTGAATGGTCAATTTTTTTTTTTTTTTTTTACAGACCCATGGTGGACCCCATGAACTATTAAACCGAACCACTCTGCTAAAATAAATTCGAAGGAAAATTAAAACTAATTGATTATGCATACAGATTTCACTTAAATCTGTTCCAGTTGGTGGAGGTGATAGTTAAATGGGTTCATGTATTTAATTTCCTCCTTTCGTGGGGAATGCTTGTTGAAATTCAGAATCCACTTTAGTCGAATTAGTTTCGTGGGGGAACAGCAAACAAACCAAACCCGCTCTTAAATTGCACAGACACGGAATTAAATACCAAGAGTTTTAATCTCTGGCAACTCTCACTACAAGAATTGAGACACCTTAGGGTACTGATACCAAAATGATACGCCAATCATTACGCACGAAATCCAAGAGAGGAGGTAGGTAATTACATCGTACGAGAACAACTATTTAAATGCCGACCCTCATACATAAAAGCCTCGCCGAGTCCTAATTCATCATCATTTTTATGTCAAAAAGCATAAACTCCGCTTGCATGCGCGTTTCCCTTCTTCCTTTGAAACCAAAATGTCAACATGTATCGATACAGGGAGAGGAGAAAGCTGTATTCACAAAACTATATCGGTGTGGGCTACATTTTTCTGTTTACAGCTGGTTGCTTGGAGGTCGACTGACGTAGAGCACGTGTTCTGTCTGTGTTGACTACTTTCTCCGCCAGGTTTCCAGAATGCTTCCTTTATCGCCTACAGTGTGATGAAACATGCAATTTCCCGAAATAAAGAGAAATTCGTAACTGGTATTTACTTTGAAGTTACAATAAGATTAATTTTTGTTTGTTTGGTTTGTTGTCTATAACAATGGTTATAAAATGAATACAAATGGTTATATTAAAGTCTTATAATTATCTTCTACTGTTTTAAATTTGATAATTTTCTTTTCCTTCTGAGTGGATCATCAGTGAATGTATTTATTAAAAATCAAGTCAAAACTCCATTTAAAATAATTTTAGAAAAAATTGTGTATTTATTTAAAGAATTTTTAATTTATTAACGGCTGAATTTATTCTCTTAATCTTTAAAAAAATATAATAAAAATATGTGGTTTTGATTAATTTTGTTCTATACATAAATATTTTTTCCTTCAGTAAAAATTTCGTATTTATTTTAATCTATTAATATTCAAAATCTCTTACCAGTGGAATTTTTTTTTATCTAAATTATTAAAAAAATACAGTAGAAATACTTTGCAAAATAGATTTGATTAATTTTGTTTTTCCGTCGATAACTAAATGATTCACAGTTATATAAATTTTTTGCTTTTCAAAATCTCCCCATCAAATATTTTATATTATAATTTTTTATATTTGTATATATTTTGCAAAACAGGCTTGATCCATCGATCTCAATGAAATAAGAAATTATTCTCAATAAATTATATTCATATTGCAAACTATTGCCTTTTAAGATATAAGAATCATATTTTATTTAATATTTCCTAAGTCAAAATGAAATTGAAATTATAAAAGCTTCTAAGGAAAAAAAGAGATTCTTAATATTTTCATTCAAAAGTTTTAAACTGTTTTTAAAATCACCTTTAATTTAGGCTTGAAAAAATAATTTCAAACTTACCCGTTAAAAGAGGCTTTTTTAATAACAATCTTATCAATTGAATAAAGTATAAGATAACATTACAAATGACTGAGGAAAATATACTATATTTTACTTTATAACACAATTTCTATTATAATAATAACCCATGGTTACATTTTATGGCTGCGTTGACCTGATTGTTCTCATTACCGGAAGGTGGTGAGTTCGAATCCTGGCTTAACTTAAGATCCGTTATGTTCACTAATGGTGACTGGGGCGCGTAAAGCATGACATGGTCGCAATATCCTTCCTGTTCCCACTCCAAATGAATACCTCTGGGGGAACCAGGCTTTAGGTCTTCTCTGGCTATCCAGATGGTGTTGCCATCTATGAGCTAAAATCGTACTTCCACCGTCATAAGGGTGTGCTCTGTTCAAAAGCTGACATCATTCGCCCAGTCCCTGACGGCTTCGTCGAGTGTCATGTATAACACAACATGGTTATATTTGAAGAGTACTTGCTTTGTCGCACTATGGGGTATATGAAGAATTATTCGAGTGAGACTCAAGACGAGTACAAATATTGCAAAACAAGATTTGAGAGTTGAATTCATGAGATATTGAACAGTAGACCAAATAAATGACAATTCATTCACCAGATTGAAATGCTTTATAAAACAACTGTTCATCGCAATAATTAAAACGCCATAAAATGAGGGGGATAAGAATAATTATAAGAACAAAAACATGAACAATTTATTAGTGATAAATTTTAAGAACAATTTATCATAGAACCATATGTATCATGGAAAAGTTCTTAAAAATGGTCTCAGTTGAATAGCACTAGTTCTCATAGTTTTGTTGCATTCCGTAGGTTCATAACTCAAATTTTAAAAATTGCTTAAATGGGGAAAAAATGTAACATAAGAATAATTGGATTATAGTTAAAAGAAATTATTGAATTCAATTTTAACTCTGTTTTTATCCATAACGTGAGGCTTCATGTTTTGACTAAAAGTTTAGTTGTGTTTTTGTAGACTGAGAATCACTTTTGAATGAGTGGAAAAACAACAAGGCACTGATAGTCATAAACTACAGTCAAAATGAACAGTAACTTACGTAAAAATGGCAGAACTAAATCCAACTTTAGTTTTTAACTTTCTTCCATTCAAAAGTTTCTGCTTGAATCTGCGGTGGCGGGAAATGGTGCATCATTAGAAGATAGTGAGATCGAATTTCGATTTAATCGAAGATTCGGGGTGTTTACTAAAGGCAGCAGGGGCAAGTTAAATCGGTTGTGGTAGCAATGTCCTCCAAGTGAAATGATTTCTCTTGGTATGGGAGGTGAAGTCCATATTCCTAAATTATGAAGATTTCCATCCAGCATCTCACTGTGCATACACTCACGATTTCCATTGCAAATGTTAACTGTTAGAAATAGTCGGGAATAATCGAATCGAAATCACTAATTTATTTACGAATCTTTATTGAAACACACAGATAGAGACAACCGAGAACAAATTGTATATATTGATGTGGGAAGTTCAATATCAATTATAAAAGGATAAAATTTGTTGTTGTTACTTATGACACTTTACGAAGCCAAGCTCGTTGACAAGGATTGGGCGAATGAAGTCAGAAAGGTTGAACAGTGCACCCCCCCCCCTACGAGGGTAGAAGAACGACTTGGCTCATAGATGGAACATCCTCTGGATCTTCCAATTTAAAAACAGGATGCCAGGGAGGACCCAAGGCATGGCTGCTAACACCCGCAGAGGCATTAATTCGGAATAGAAATATGGAGGACATTGCAACCAGGACAAGTCGCTATTAGTGAACACGATGAACTGTGATAGCTTGTGATGGAAGAAGAAAGCAACGCGGAAAGTTTTGTTGGTTCTATTATTTAGTATAAACGTCAATTGGCAGAAGTGTTGAAAATTATAATGATTTGCCTAATCATATTCAGAGAAAATCTGAACGAAAATTCAGAAAGTAATTTTTTTTGTTACGATTTAAATAAGTGATGGCCTGGTTGGTTGGGGCGTCGTTCTCGTAACCGAAATGTGGTGAGTTTGAGTCACGGCTTATCCGAAGATCCATCCTGTTCACTAATGGCGATTGGGGAACGTGGTTCCATTGTCCTCCATGTTTACATTCCAAATTAATACCTCTGGGGGTGATAGGAGACAGGCCTTGCGTCTTCTCTGGATTCTTATCTCTGAATTGGAAGACCCAGATGGTGCTGCCATCTACAAGCCAAAGTCGTGTTTTCACCTTCGTGGGAAGGGGTGCTCTGTTCATAAACGGAAGACGCTATTTCTGACCTCATTTGCCCATTCCCAGATGCGCTGTTTTGACTTCGCCAAGTGTCATTAGTATCAACTACAAAAACAACAAAAATTTGAATGATGTATTTTGATGATTAGTTTATTCACTCAGAACTTAATTAGAGCTCTTTTAATTAAAATATATATGATCATGGCTAAAAATGACACATTTTAATGAAACAAATTATTTTAAATTATAAAAATACTGCAGTGAATTGACTTCAATTTTCATGATATAAATGAGATAAAATGTATAATTTTTTTAAAATTGGAGAAATTTTATTTGATTAAACTTCTACTAACAAGGCATTAAACTTTCTTTACACGAATATTCTGCAGAAAAACACTCTTCAAAATATCAATATTTTAAAAAGGGGTTTAAATAGCGTTCAACCATCTTTGACTATAGTAAGTAACGAATTTATGAGAGTTATAATTTCTATAAAAACTGTAAATAATAATAGCTTTGTATGGATGGGTAAAAAATAAACAATTTTTCTTTGTAAAACTAATTCGATTTCCCCTAAGGAAACATATATGAAGATTGAAACTAGGTTTGTGCATTAATTTTATACGCTAAAACATTTTAAAGAAACTTGAACTAAAATATGCAACAAATACGAACTCAATATATATATAAACGAGGGTTACTCTGAAATTTTTGAGATATGCGCAGACGAGAATTTACAAAATGAAAATAACGCTTTAATTTTAAAATACAAAGTATTTTAACTCAGAAGACGATTTTTTACTGACATACTTCAACTAGTTTAGCATAGAATAAATTTTAAACAGAAGAGAAAATGGAGTTGACGCGAGAACATTTTCGCGCTACGATTTTCTACGATTTTAAAGCAAGATTAAATCAAGAAGAATGCGTTCAACGGTTGCAATTAGCATTTGATGATGAATCTCCAGCTCGTGCTACTGTATTCAGATGGTTTAGAGAATTCAGAAGAGGTCGCAATTTTCTTCAAGATGAAGAACACACAGGAAGACCACCGTCGGCAGTAATCCCGGATAATGTGTCTGCCATACGAAAAATGTTAATGGATGATAATCGCTGTACCTATCAAATGATACAGAAGGAACTTAACACTGGATCCGCAGCCATACACAAAATCATTCATGAAGAATAACATATGAAAAAAGTAGTTTGCCATTGGGTTCCCCATAATCTAACTGAGCACCAAAAAGAGGAGCGTGTCAGAATCAATAAAGAAACTCTTAAATTGCTAAATGATGGTAGCCACCGCATCATTTCTAATATTGTAACAGGTGATGAAACGTACATATCGTTTTTTGACGTTCCAACACGTCAAGAAAGCAAAGTATGGGTCTTTGAAGTAGATCCCACGCCGACAATGGTGAAAAAACAACGCACACTGAAAAATGTGATGTATGCCGTTTTCTTCAGAAGTACGGTATTGGTCAAAGCCATCAAGTTAGAAGCACAGAAGACTGTAACAGCAAACTGGTATACCACTAAATGCCTTCCAGAAGTTCTACAAGAACTGAATGTTAGGAGACTAATGCTTCACCATGACAATGCATCTTCACATACAGCCGGATTAACAGTTGAGTTTCTTAAACAAAAACAAATTGAAGTGATCGAACATTCACTGTATTTACCTGATCTAGCTATGTGCGAATTTTGGTTATTCTTTAATCTTAAAAAGAACTTGCGTGGACGTCGTTTTCATTCAGAAGAAGAGATTGGTGTGGTTATAAATACATTTTTATCATCTGTTCCAAGAAATGAATGGCTTGAGGCATTTAATCTGTGGAAAATTCGTCGACAAAAGTGCATTGATGCTGGAGGAGACTACTTTGAACACACCTAAAATTTTGTAAGTATAACTTAAAAAACCTAGTTGCATCTCAAAAATGGAACAACTTTGATATATCCCCCAAAAATTAAGCGCCAAATCTGGCACTCCCTACGGACTTTTTAGGGTAGCTGTTTCTTATTTTTTTGTTACCAATTTAGATTTTTTCAGCTTTTAGGTTTTTGCTGTTGCCAAATTTGGTATTTTCTTGTATTTTGTACCATTTTCTGAGTTTTTTTTAAAAGATTTTTATGTATTAATTATTTGTATTTAGCGAGAATCCATCTTGGCGAGTAAAAAAGGCGCCAAAACAGGTATTATGGTTGGTGAGGGAAGAAAAAATCGCTAAATTTCCGATTTGGGGGGGTATATCAAAGTAGTTCCTCAAAAATTTCAGAGTCACCCTCGTATATATATATATTTCATTGGAAATAAGCAAAAAATGTAAAAAGACTCTGAGAATGAACGCATTGTGAAAATAAAGCATTATTATATTGTTTCACTCTGGTACCACGAATTCGCTTCAATTAAAGATTAGTGGATAATTATTGAAGACTATTTTTAATAAATTCTTTTAATTTTATTTGACGACTTTTTTTCTATTTTATACATGCATTTTACATAATTAGCTCTTAAATTTCCTTCATAATAAAAACACTCTTTAAAAAGTAATATCTCGAAAGTATATAAAACAGAATCGAAAAGGAAAAATGAATAAAATAACTAAATAATGGCATTCAATAATAAAATAATAGTAAATTTTCAATTAGATTTTTTTAATAACTATATTGTTTATTTTAACGGAGCAAATCAGCGGAATAATATCTTTAATTTTTAATACATTTTATGATTTGTTTGTTTTTATTTGTGTGAATAAATATTTCAAAATACAAGACCATCAAACGCTGATATATATATATATATATATATATATATATATATACGGTGTAGTACCCTACATGTTTTTGATGCCTAAGAGTTGGGAAAGACAGAAAAATGAGTGAATGTTTTGTCAAATACCAACAAAACTGAGATTTTAATCTAGCTTCAGAAAACAATATATAAACCATTAAATGTAAACTTTTCTTTAAGGAAAGGGTTGCCATTCTCTCCATGCTCACGTGGCAGCACGTGCTTTAGAAACATTCAACACGTGGCATTTCACCGAACCAATTAAATTAATGTCATTTGCATTTGTGTGACAATCTTTTGATAGTAGATAATCTGAAAGCTGAAAGCACTGCAAAGCTAGTTTGAATATCCATCTCGCTCTGTTTCTATGAAGACTTTCCAAAGATAGTGGGCCATTTTCACCTATAACAAAGGAGTAATTCCAAGAAACAGCAACACCCCCACTCCTACAGACTTTTATTTAGAAAGCAGAAGTGGAATGTTCAATAGTATCTAACCTAAGATCTTTTATATTAAAAAGCCTGATTTGGAGTCATGGTTAAAAGAATCACAAAGCAAAATATTTAAAAAAAAAAATTTATTCTTATTTTATTTTTTTCTTCCTTTTGTCTGAAATTCATTTCAGTTCACTCATACGTAGATTCACATTGCTTTATCTGATTCACAATTCAGTTCACGCAGACCCCCGATCACTTCAACTCAATGTAAAAAGTTTACTTACTAATCTTAAATTGAAATACATTAATTAAAATACAGTAGATTAGATGAAACAAACGATAATAAGATACACAGCAGGTAATAAATTGCCTGAGGATATTGATTAACATATTATTGTTTTTAACAGTTAACCTCATATTTATGTAATAATTTATTTAAATATAATTTAATAAAAATAATTTATTTAAATTTATATAATAATTTATTTTTAGTCTTTTCTCACCTAATCATTCTTATGGTAAACTTGAATTAATTTTAAAAGATTATATTAATTGATTTGTTTTATTATTAGAATTTATTTTAATAAATTTTCACAAATTTAACAATAAATAAATTGTTTTTAAATCCCATTCTATAAAATAAGGATTTTCTAATTAATTGTAAGTATAAATAAATTTTCTATAAATCGTATTAACTAATTTTAATACCAATAATAAGAGAATATATTAGAAATCTCAATATTTTAGAGAATATAGAATCTTTTACATAAAATAAAAAAAAATGCATAATACAACAATATGAAATATTTGATAGAATTTTAACAATTGAATTTCATAGAAATTCTGAATTTTTTTTTATTTCAATTACTATGAAAATTAATTTAAATATTTATGAAAAGTTTTTATTGTTTCGCTACTTATTCGGAAGAATTAGGCAAGAGGAAAAATTTTGTTGTTGTTAAACAGATGAAATCATACAAATTTTATTCTCTAAATTGAAGAAATGATATTCATTCGATTATAATTTTTAGTATGCTATTGTTTCACGCATTTATAAAAGTTTTGTTTATTCTATAAACAAAAAGAAAAATAATAAGAATACTGGAAATTATTTATGCAATATATTTTACTTGTGGTGGATGTATTTTATGTAATTAAAGAAGCTATTTTTCTAAAAAGAGATTTTTACATGTCATTTTACATTTAAAATAAAATATTATTTTTGAAATTATTCCAGAATTTTAAAAGACATTACTTTGCATTAATTTAATAAAATATCTCCCACAATAGTAAAAATAATTGCACATTTTATTATAAGCGTAACCAGTTGAAAAAATAATGATTAAAAAAAATTTGTTTTTTAATTCTCATCTTACTTTGGAAGTAAAAATGAATGTTTATAAAAACTATTGACAGAAAAATATTTTGCACTATTTTCGTTATCATAAATCCATCGAATAAAAATTTTGACAAAATAAAAATATATTTATATTTCTTTAAGGAAAAGATAGTACAAAATTTCTATGCTATGTTTATCTCTTCTTAATTTATTTCGATAAAGATATTATGTCATGCTTGTTTATCAATCTAATGAAAATATTTTTTAGCTTTTCTATTGTTTATAATAAAATGAAAAAAAACAAGTTAGTTTTTGTTGTACTTATTGTTGCTTAACTCAGTTTAAATCATAATTCAATCAATTTCCTGAATCATAATACTTATTACAGAAAATAAATAATTTATTATGACTTTATTTGTTTTTATGATGTCATCAAATTCCAGTTATTTTTGCTTAAAATCTCTTAAAAGATTTTTTCTTGTTTTATATATATATATATATATATATATATATATATATATATATATATAT
>JAPDSC010046664.1:141283-164089 GCA_026290005.1 Latrodectus geometricus
TATATATATATATATATATATATATATATATATATATATATATATATATATATATATTTAATAATATTGAGGATTTAGCATTATGAAGTATTATATAATTCATTCGAAACCCGGAATGAAAAAAAACAACCAAAATATGAAAGAAAAACAACTTAACAAGAAAAAATGCTTCTTTTCTGATATCTCATCTTTTATTTTATTTTGGCATTTTTTAAACTCATCTACAGACTGTTTTCCCAAACACCACACAACAGTTGCATGAAGAGGTACGCTTACTCTTCTTATTGATTGGTTAAACTATTTTGGCGACATTTGTTTTTTTATGTTCCAGTAACCTGGCAGCCAAATCGGTACCGATTGCGTGCTTCGCAGCGGGTGGAACTTTTTAACTTTCTTTTCCAATAGTGATATTTAGACGAAATTCCATTTTACTATAATACCACGATGTGTATTTGTAATCTATTGTTGAAAAGCCTACCATTCAGCGACGTTGATAGGTCTTAGATGATTAATAATAATAATTTGATGATTAATAATGGTAAGTCAATTTCTTATAATTTATATGAAGTTTGATATTAAGTTGATCTGTTTTCATTAGAGTGTTTTGTTCCATTCCTACTGTTATTGCTCTGTTCTGGGATGTCTAATTTATTATGTTGCCTTTAAGATTTCGCAATTATATTTAGAAGCAAATATAACCAATTGTTTTTATTAAAAAATAAAAGTAACTCTACATCAGAAATAACTCCATAACATTATAAATAACCTGCAAAAATTTGAGTACTAAGATTTAAACTTTTTAAAAATTTCTCAAATTAATTTTTTTTAACACATTTATTTTACACGATGTCAATTTAAATTAAATTTTAAATGATAACTTTTCCATATAATCTATTAATAAATTAATTACTCTTTGCAAAGTGTTTTTAAATTCGTAATGGGAAAAGAAGTGAAAAATTAAAAATTTTATTTTTTTTTATAATTGTAAATTTGAAAGTAATTTATGCGTGTTATTATATTTTCAAACTAAAAAATATTGGAAAAGTATTTCATAGAGAATTGATATTTATTTATCTTCTTTCTTACATGTACACATATTTGTATTTTTTTGTTTTTAGAATGTTTTGTTATTTATTTAATTGCTCTAGTTACTAATATTACTTTACTTTGTATATTACATAATAATTGAAAAACGGAATTTCATTCAATTCAAGAAAAAATTATTTCTTAGGTTAGCATAATTGTCCTCCGACTACGATTCCTTTTGAAAAACATCTAGTTCGGTTTGAAAAATTTTTTTATTTTTAGAAAGAATAAAAAATGTATATTTTTATTTATAATTAATGGATATCATGGAAGTTTTTAATTGGTAGTATTTTTACCCTATCATTTATCTTTGAGATATATATTTATATATATACACCGCCAGGAAAGTTTTTACAGGAGAATTAGTTTTAAATCGAATTATGGAGCTTCAACTTTTTCATTGTGTGAAAATTGCAGGTTTCTATAGTGATGTTTCTTTTTGTGTAAATATGTATTATTAAAAGAGAGAATTTTGTGTGTGCATATATATATAAAATTGACTCAAATATGGAATATTAAATTTTGTGATTACTATTAGTTTCTTCTCCTGTTAGCAACTTTTTAATGTCATCTTTTAAATATCCGTATGTTCAGAAATTTAGCAACATAGATTATTAAGTTTACATTTTTTATGATTTAATGATGTACTATGCCATTTTTTCACATTAGCCAGTTTTTTATATTTACGTGAATTGTATACTCAGAAATATACAATTCTGCAGATATTTACACAATTCACATTCCTTTCTAAACATGTTTAACGCATTTTTATTTAATTAATGTTTTATTCCTTATTTTACCTTATCAAAGATTTATAATTCTGGTTTAAATCAGTAAAGCCGATAAAATCAATGTAATTTTTTCATTCATGTTTTCCCAATTGATTCTTAACAATGACTTTAATGTGTTATTTCAAAATGCATAAATTAAGAACAGGCTGAAAGTTATTTTAATCTGGCCATGCCAATAGATGAGGAAACAAATGATATTTTAATTTGAATTCTAAATAACTTATTTTAATGTACTGGAATAGTAATTCATTTAAATATTATCCCACATTCTTAAGTATTTATTTCGTCACTGTAAATTAAAAAAAAGTTTAAAATATACATTATATTATTCAGATTACAATTATATCGATTTGGTGTCCACATTAACATTCTAAAATTAACATTTTATAAACCTTAGTGTACCGTTTTATGATTTTTTTAATTGTTTTTTTTTTTGTGACATTTTATTATTGGCTCACTTTTAAGGATTAAATTATTTAATATTAATTCCAAATTTATGAAGACATATTTTTATATAACATAATATTATTATGAAGACCAGAGTTATGTTACAAAAAACTTTGAGTTTCATATAAAAATGTATTTTTCTTTTTAAAATTAATTTCTTACTCACTTAATTAGGAATACTTTTCATGTCACTTAATTTAATACATATATGTGTAAAGTTTAGATATCAGATTAAAGTAAGTTTGCCTACATTATCCAATCTTTAGATGCAAAAACAAGACCAATTTGTTTTCGATTTCTTATATATTTTGGAGTTATTTTGTTCGAATGTTAAAAACTCAGGATGAGTAATTGGGAAATATCCAGGGAAAAAAGAGAGATGGTGAAAAATTCTCATTCCAATGCAATAATCCTTGTGAACAGGCAATTTACTACATAAAGGATATTTTTCATGTTAGACAACCTTCTTTAATAAATTTTTTGTGTGTTAGTACCATAAAATTTCTGACTGGAGGCATTTCGATGGACAATAGCTTTCAAAGTCGACCACAACTACAAAGACCATTTCACAAAGATTAAATAATTTATAATAAGATCAATAATTTATAATAAGAAATTTAAAAGTTTCTTTTTTGATTTCAAAATTTAAACCAAAACACTTATAATTTTTAAAAAGACTAAACTAATATACAAAATTTAAAGTACTAAAAAAATGATTGCATCGCCTAAAATTAACGCTTGTTATTTCCGTTAAATTATTTTGCCAAAACTCGATGAACCATTTCAGTTGATACAATATTTTGATTTACACCGGGTTCTGTTTTGTAAAATCAATATATAATTACAAAAGCTATTTTTAATTATAAATACTAAGAACTTATCAAATTAAAACTTTCAATCAGTAAATTTAAACAGTTTTAAATTTTTAGTTCAAAAATATAGGTTTTCACTTCTTTTCTGTCTCAATGAAGTGTGGGTTCCGAATCTCCAATGTACTCTCATGGCAGTTAAAGTTATGATTAATTGAACTAAATACCAAACTTCTGGCGTTTCAGCTGCCAGATTAGTGATAAATCAGATGAAAAAGTATTTCACTAATAAGCTGTATACTGAATATAAGATGATATATTGTTATTTAATAATTCCTGATTCTCTTAAGTATAAAGGGTTTCTTCAAGTAAGAAAAAAAAATGTCCTAATTTGAATATATATATATATATATATATATATATTCGAATAAAGATATTTACTTAGTTCTGGAGTATATTTAGATACAAACATGAAAGCGAATTATCATCCGAATGTTAAAAAAATTTATAAATCGCGCATTTTACTCATTGTAGTCATGAAGTTCCAAATCTCAACTTACAGAGGCTACATTTTTAAATTTCACACTCATTTATTTCTACGTTCAAATATTTAAATGTGCTGGTGACATCTGAGATAGGGACTTGATGCTTTTCTTCTTTCAATGTTTACAGAATTTCAAGTGAATTTTCCTCGAATATCATTAGTCCAAATTTGCAGCTTTTCAATTTCGTTGGATGCTAGAAATATTTTTAAGCAATATCATCTACATATTGAGCACGTTGATGAAGAATGAATTCAGCTCCTCTATTTTTATTATTTTCTTGATTCATTTACAGCTTGCTCATATATTTCAAAACTGATAAGAGATTTCAGGCATATGTTATAACCAACTATGTCTAAAGCCCCCCCCCCCGGTCAACCTGCCTGATTGCGGATGGGGAGGTCCTGTATTTGAATCACGGTCCGGGTATGGATGTACTTTCTCTCTCTCTGATGGCTTTGTCCTTTCCTTGTATGAATGCTTGTCTATCCTATAAACGAGTATCTATGGCATGAATGTACTTGAGAAAGTCAGACTCCAAATTATGGTTCAGTAGGAAAAGTGGAGCAACGCACCCCCTATTGCCAGTCTGGCTGGCACTCGACAAAAGAAAATTATACCTGAAATTCAGCAAATATTTAGTGATTGTTATCTATTAGAATATTTTGCTTTATAAATATAAAATAATTTATCAACTATAGTTTACGTAAAGAAATGTGCGTTTTGATCCACAAAATATTTTAGTTTTCTGCACCCATTTTTCACTGAGTATTTAGACCCAGGTTGAGTAATTAGATTAGGCTGAATGAAGAAGATTCCAAAACTCTTCAAACATCCGAAATAAATTATAATTTGCTTGCTTTTCCAAATTTTCTTTGAATCAAAGAAGATTTTTATGACAAATATTTGCATCCTAAGTGGGATCAGGAGAAGAAAAACTAAGTATTCAGAGCCTGCACGGTTCGTTATTTTGGGGAAGACGCTGATTTCACTCTACAATTTACTTTTACAAACACACAATTTTTTCATAGCTTATTTCATTGGGTTCTTTCGCATAAAGTTAAAGACATACATTCTTCACATTTAGATGACTGATTTGCAGTTTCTTCGAATATAAAATAAGGATACGAAAAAAATGAGAGTAAAATCGAGTTTGTCCGTTTCCATGGCTACTAACCAAATATTCATGAAATATGGGTCATTTAGGTCACCATGTTTGCGGTGTTGTAGATTGTTTTTGATTGTGTAAACGTGTTTAAATACAAGAAATATGTATTATAAATAAATAGAATTATGTTCCGCGTTGAAGAATCTGGTTGCTGTTGAAAAAGCTTTTTCTGATTATTGCATTCTTTTTTTTTGATAATTGTAAAGTTATGTATATCACATTTGTAGATAAAGCAAGACAATTGTTACTTCACTTCTCTGAACATGAGATGAAAGGTTATCAAATAATTGAGTTTAAATTATTTTTGGAAAACCTGGTATCCCTGACCTCTTAGAATTTCAACCATTTCTGGCTATTTAGCTATCTTGCCAATGCATTTTCTTGATATTTTGAAGATATTTCAGTTAATTAATTATACCTACTTCTGTAAAATTTGATTTTGTTTTTGTAATACCAAGACAGATAAATTTATTATTAATTATAATTGGATTAATTAATTATAAATGGATTACATATAGAAAAATATACCTAAAACGTATCAGTGGATGAAACAAATTGATGGGACAGCCAAGGCCTGGTTGGTAGCGTCGTTCTCATTACCGGAAGGTAGTGAGTTCAAATCCCGATTTAGCCGAAGATCCGTCTTGTTCACTAAGGCCGAATGGGGCAATGACCTTCCGATATGATAATAGAATGCTTCAGTTTAATAGCTCATGGTCATGGATTCGATTCCCATTTAATAGAGATATTTAATGGTTTGGGATCATCTTTAAGCAATAGATCGCGGTCAAAGAAATATTTGTGTATTGAAAATGACTGGTTGAAACAAAATTGTAACTGTAGGAAATAAAATTATGATTTAGCAAGAAATGTATATACTTTTCTAAACTTATATTAATAATCATAGCAAAAATAGTAATATGTGCATTTTAAAAAATGGTACAAACGAAAAAATATATAAATTTAGTAAATTTTACGTCTTACATTTGTGGCTTTTAAAAATACTTTATAAAACTAATATCTTTGGAAATTAGTAACGCAAATTGGTATTTTTATTTGGCTGCTGATGGCTGAGTGGTTAACGTTCCTTACTTCTGGGCTGTTGGACCCGGGTTTGAATCCCGATTTGAGCATGGGCATTTCCTTTCACTCTCTGTGTTTCCTTGTCCTTTCTTTCGAGGTAATAAATGAATGTGCCCCCCCTATGAACAGGTTTGTGGTGGTGATATGTAGGTAATGCAACTCACCTTCGTGACTTGGTTCACTGCTGGTGGGCACCGGCGTTTTCTGGCCTCGTTGTGGCGAAAAATTAATGACTCAATGCCGCCATTGGAAAAATATATTTTTTATCGCAATTATAAATTTTATTTCATTACTCAATTTTAAACTGTCACACAATCATGAAATTCTGCAAATCTTAAATTTATTATCATTATTTATAAATAAATGAATTACATAAATTTTAAGCTCAGAGTACAGAGGTAAATTATAAAATTATAATATCATGTTAGTGAATTTACCATATTTCAAAAAAATATTTCGTTTATTATTATTTAATTTAAAAAAAAAAACGGAATTGAATTAGCTTTATTATAAAAACTACAACAAATAATAAGTACAGAATTCAAGGGTGGGAAGAATAAATTCTTACTATATATATATATATAATCTCAATAAAATCTCAGGCTTCAGTAACCTATACACAACCATAGCAATTTTCTGTACATACCACTTCACTCTAAGTACCATGCTGATGTACTAACATCGACGTAGCTTAGTGGTATTACACCGCTCTTCAGATCGAGAGGCTTCGGAGTTCGATCCTAGCTATGGTTAAACATAGAGAGTTTGATTTTGCTTGCACACTTTCCGGTGTAGGTGCTTTGCGGGGTTTTCTCCCTGACGATATGTGAGTTTGAACTACTATCTGTATAAAGTCCTCCCTGAAAGCAAATACGCTGTGAATCCTTTCCAAACAGCGCAGCTTGAAACATAATGATGCGGTGTTAATTTGAACGGTATGTTAAATGCTTTATTTAATAATATTGAAGGGGAATATGAATACTAAATGTTGTGAATTTTTTTATTCCTAAAAAATAAACATGTTTATAAAAGGCATAGGGATACAACTTTTAATATTTATTTTTGTTGAAAGTATTTTGATGTTAATAAACATCTCTAAATGATTAGTTCATAAAAAAAACTCGATGTCTGGATTCCCTAAATATTCCAATAGAAATGAATAGTTTAAAATATTTTCTACTGTGTGAGTTTTAAATCATATTTATGAATTGGTTTGGAATATTGATGTTTAAAAGGAAAAAGAAATTTGGCATTCAACACAGTAATGATAATGAAAATAATTAGCTTTTGGGTACAAGTATAATTGAAATAAAAATGAAAAGTTAACACAAGTTTTATTATTTTAAATAGATGAATTTAGGTGGGGTTATAAAGTAATTTTCTTATCAAAAAAGGATATTATACTTATGCACATGATATTTAATCACTTCAAAATAAAATCAATTGAATAAGAAGTCAAACTTAATTAAAGATTAAAAGGTGCGCCTTTCTTTTTTCATTAATTTTATTTTAGCTTAATTTGGGCTCTGAAAATAGTTTTTTGCAAACTTTTTTTGAAATCCTGAATTTAAAATAACTTTGTAGTTTCCCTTTTGATTGATGGAGCAAAGTTAAAAGCGTCATTTACCACACGAAGTGCCAAACGTGAAATAAATTCAATAATTCTGCCAATCAAAGCGAAATTATAAATTATGTATTCTCTGTTTTTATATTATTTTTGATGAGTCCTTTAAAGAAAATGAAATACATGTTACAAATATAAATTACATATTCTCCATAAAATGACTGTTTAGAGATGATCCATCAATCAATTGATTGATCATCTTCTTTTTTGCATTTACATAATTTTAAACCACTGTTTGTAAATTAATCACAATCAAAACAATTTGAGCACAGAAGCCAAAAAATTATTTCAAAGCAATTCATCTTGAATTAATTTCCGATTTGTGCGTAAAAAGTTTATAGCTAATGATTATTAATTGCCGTTTAATAACGTACAAACTGTTAAGTAGTTATTTAGACTTGATGTCAAGCTTTTTCTTTTAAAGAAGCACCAGAAAAATATTTATTTTATAATTTACTTATGTCTTAAATATCGCTGGTAAAACTAGTCACGATCAAGCCAAAAAAGCCTAGGAACAAAACAATTTTAAAACAAAAAGCAAAAGTATTATTTAAAATCAACACAACATATCATATTTTATTATATATGTCTAATATCCAATTAATATTTCATATTTGTGTGGCTATATATATATTGATTATTAATAACTATAAAATAAAGTGCAATTTGTTAAATAAGTGCTCAGACCTGATGGTATGGTTTGATTTGTTTGTCGCTCAACGTCCATTTTCTTCGAACGAGGCCTAATTAGACCGTATTCAAATTTGATGTGGAATTCTATGTATTAAACAGATAGATGGAAAAAGTGTTTATCTTATGCTTTTTGTATAATTGTATTATTCTAGAACCAAAACTCGATAAATATTAATAGAATATTTATAAAAGATATAGCGTCATATTTTCCAATTAAAATTTTATTCTTGTTTTAACCGCTTGCCTTATTATCCCGAGTTATCTCGGGTTAGTATATATTGCAGTTAATTATTATCCCGAGAAAACTCGGGTGAAGCAAAATTTGTCAGTACGATTTGTTTTATCACGTTTTTACTCGGCCTGGAGGAAATGAAAGGAAATATTCTGTTTTAACATGCAATTTGCCTTTTCTTTAATTTCGCGGTTCTTTTCCGGGATTAGCCACATGTTTCTCTATGGTATAGTATACGATGGCTTGTGGATTAGTAATGTACAAAGGAGGATAGTTGTGTTGAAAAAAAGTAAAATAATGGTGATGATGCCGTAAGAAATGAGACCAGATACCAGCGTACGGAATGTCAGGTATCACTTTGTATTTCCCTTGTTTCAAAAACTATCATACAAAGACTAATATTTAACTTTTTTGCCCGAGATAACTCGGGATTGTAAACTAATAATAAAACTACATGCTTTTATACCAGTAAAAAATTGAAAATTGAGCTTTAAAACTACATATTTTGTTTTGTTTCGTTTTCTTGTATTTAGTAAGAAAATAAAAAAATGTGATGATTTTTTACAATTTTTTTTAAAAAAATTTGTAAGGGAAGCGGTTAAAATTACTTTGGTATGTTCGCTTCTAAAAATTAAGTACCCGGTATTATCCTATTATTTCAAACAGTCCACAATATGTTTCCAATATTTTGGACTTTTTGAAACAAATTAAGTTAAGCACTTAAGGAATATTAAAATCAATAATAGTTTCGAAAAAGAAAATTTTTTTTGTCATGAATAAATATAAACGAATATTTTCCATGAATATTTCATACGTTCTTTATTTAGAATGTTTTATATATTTTCATTAAAATAATTTAAAGTACAGGTTTTTCCCATAATTCTTTATTCACCGCAAACCATCATGATTTCAATACCTTCCGTATTTTTTTTTATTTTTTTTATGGAATTTCCTTCTCTGTTGTCTTATTAATGAATAAATTGTAAGCAGAAATGTTACCATTTTAACATTCAGTTCAACAGTTGGTGGGCTCCTTTTGACGTGTATGTTTGTTGGGGCTTGCAACTTTGAAGTGCCATGCAAAAAGTTAATAAAATAAACGCAAATTAAATAGACATAAAAATGAATTAAAAAAAGCAATTGAAATGGGAATTAATATTAGTGTTGCCTCTGTAAGGCCATATCGAGACAAACCACTAATTCGGTAGAGTTTCGTAAATTAGAGGCTCATATGTTCTTCAAGAATGCTGACCACTGGACAGTGTGGGCTTCGGACCCAGGCTTAGGATGGCTTCTACGTTACCAATGACGTCTTTCAACAATTTTTGTTGAAAACCGGTCGATCAGGGTTTCAAAGGAACCTCATAAGCTCTCGAGCTGCTGGTAGATTGGTATGACTCAGTGCAATGTTTAAAATGTGATAGTAAAAATATTTGCATATATTTTGAAATTTTAATGTAAATTGCCGATTAGAGTTGAAACATAATAACTGTCACTACCTTTGAAATAATAAGTAATTCAAAAAAAACTAAATTTTGCATACCTTCATGTTATTCAAAAGTATTTATTGTCTTTCAAGAAGATTCATCTTTGATTTTTATTAAAAGTTCATCACAAACAAGAAGAACAATTTTGATTACCATTATAAAAGAAACATTTTTTTTTCACTCTGTTGAAAGAGTATAACGTTTAAAGAGCACAAGTAAGCTTAAATACTGCGATAATTTTTTTAAAATGTTTGGAAATTGTTTTACATTTGACGAGAACAATGCTTTAAGAATTAAAAAATGTTAAGATTTTAAAACTCTTAATTTAAAACCTTTGCTTTACGCTGACCATCCATAAAATATGCTTTGCAATACAAGATTATCAATTACGTGAACGGATAAAGGCACTAAAAGCCTTGGCTCCAAAGCGCTGTTCTGCCACTGAATTTAATTTAGTTTATTAAAAAATTTATAACTGTTTTTTCACATTTTTGGTATTTGTATGTGTTACACTTATGGTGTTAGACGCGTATGTGTTATTTAAATTTTTTAACACACATATTATAAAACATGCGAGGTACATAATTTAATTGTAATTATAGAAAAAATTCTGTTAAATAATTATATAATTATTATGAAAATAAGTTTTTCATTACACCTCTTACTATTCATGTTTCGTTTGTTCGCAAATTCTTGTATTCCTCTTTTTATAATTCTAATTGAATCTGAATTTAGTTATTAAAATGAATCCTGTAATAAGTTTTATTTTGGATTGGGAATCGTACCCACAAACTTTTGAAGTAAAGGTCAAAGCAATGATCATTAATCTATTACCCAGCGTGATCTGTCTTAGGTCATAATTTGACAGGTCAGCACTAAATAACGAAAGACTGGCAATTATTTCGGAAAAATTGTTTGATTCTGCGTTGTGAATTGTCTAAGCATTTTAATTGAAACCCGGAAGATATTTTCCGTAGATAGTGAACAGTGTGTCTCAAGAGAGCTTCAGTGACTTTCAACCGGAAGAGCAACCATAACATCAGATATAAAGGATTTTACAACTTCGTTCACACCATCAAATAACTGTGTCAAATATCAAGTCCGAGTGAGCATTCTCATTTCCATTCTGACCGAATGATAATGACCACTGTAATATGCTCAAACAGTCAGGCTTCGGATCTAAATCGCTTAGTTAACGAGTACTTTTTGAGTTCTATTCTCCTCTGATACACTGTCACCTCTTGGTGAAAAGAATTTTTTTGGAGCGGAAGACCCCAAGCTCGATTCCAGCTACTTTTGAACAGGGAAAATTACTTTCCAAACGCACATAGCTCTCCCCTATGTTGTCAGCTAATGTTCACCAGTAGTTATACTACGGGTTTCCTTAGGTCTTATCTGTTGCTCAACAATAAGAAATGGTTTTGAGCATGCACATCTCAAAGTGAGTGCTTGGGAGTTTTTCTAAAATTGTCTTTTACCGATATTTGGATATAGGACATTATCTTAGGAATTGTCCTCTTGTACAACAGTATTTGACGGCTTTTAAATGCCTTATTACAGTTTTTATCCCCTCAGCATGGCGACAGAAAAGAGCAGCTGATATCGAGACCGAAGGAAAGAGAAGAAGTCTGAGGTGCTTTGGAGCTATCTAAACAGTCATTCTGAAATTCCAGGATTACTAAAAGCAGTTCAAGTAACCACCTGTTGCATCGTAATCGATTCAAAAGGGGGGGGATTAAGAAGCGAGGAAAGGATGCGTCCGTTATTATTTAAAGAGTGGGAAGTGTAAGTGGTTTTACAAATTTCCGTTTAAGCTGTGTAAACTGGAGAATTTTACTGACGGGTGGGTGTTAATGCTGCATATAAACGATCCTTTTAGATCTCGGACGAATCCGTTGTTTAGGGAATTATTTCATTTCCCGTGTAGTTAAATTAGTTTAATTTTTTTATAGTTAAATATAGGGTAGTTATATATTTATTTTAAACAGGTGGTGAACACCACATCGTGACGAGTTTCCTTCGAAACTGTTATGTAAAATTGCTTAAATTTATACCCTAACTGAATAATAGTAATCATATGTTATTTTTCAGTTTCCATTTTGTAAATTTATTGGTTTGCATGTATTCAGTTTGTGCTAAATAATAAAATTTGAGTTTGAATCATTATACTTTAAGTAGGAATTCGCATATTCATTTAAGAATTGTTTAGCAATTTTTAAGAAATTTTGTAAATTTCTCCATGAAATTTTTTTAATTGAAAATCTATACAAATGAAATCCTTTTGCTGTTTTGTCCGGCAAATTTTTGTCTGATGTTGAATTTAAAACAGTTGCACATAATGGAGGGATATTTCTATAACAATATCGCCCACCGGTTGCTTCACTTCAAATAAAAGCTATTTTATTTCGACGCTGATGAGAAATAAATTGCAAAATAGACGTAAGGAATCTTGAATTCAGTATTTAATGAACATTTGAAGAAGGTGTTAACAGTATTAGAAGATATATAACCACAGATGATGATTTAGTCAGTTAACTGTGAATCAAAATTATGCAGCAGTTGGCTGTGTTTGGAGACTGATTTGGAATAGTCATCTGGAAAGGAAAAAAAATCATTAACATGAATTACACCTTCAAGTTGAAATCTTTAAAAAGTGGTTAAACATAAAATCGACACCCGAATTAGCGTCGCATTACGGGGACGGTCTCGTGTCTCTTAAGCTCAAGTACTTATGAACAGAAGTTTGTACGCCCAACACTTAGCATCTCATTTCGCTCAGAAACCAATCGAACGATTAATAACATGGTTTTGTTTCTGTCAATTCCGAGAGGTGGCGCGCCTACTTTGTATGCCGGTCCTCACTTCAGCTTTGGAATGGGTCGTCGTCGGCGCCATTTTGTCGCCAATTAAGTCCTTCCAACTGTTAAAACGAGGGCTCTCAACACTGCATGTCCAAAGGCGATGACGATTAATGAAAATATCGAACTGAATTGGAAAGATATTACGTTATTTGAATTGAGAGCTGTAATTAGTCATAACCGAATGGCATTGCACCTACAGATCGAACTGAGTTCAAGGATTTATCGAACTCAAATATTGTATTCAAAATTAAAAGTAGATGATTTTATTAGTTCTTGAACACATCTCAGAAATGATGATGAACTTAAAGATTTTTTTTCATCAAATTAATTTAAATTGCGATTTCTATGAAATAATAAATGTATTTTCAAATGCCGTAATGATATAAGAGGAAATGTGTATTCCTTATGAGTACATAAAGGAAAAAGTAAAATTTGGAATAAAAACTACTGTGAAACTGTTCTCAAAACTACTGTGAAAAAAAATAATTTTAAATTATTTTTATTATATTATAATTTTATAGTAAATTTATTTTTATTAAATAAAATATAATATTCCACATTAGTATTCCGTCTGCTGATAAATGCCCTATTAGTAGTAATGAAATTAAGCAATTATTAAAATAATTCGTACGTGTGGACACAGAGATATGCAAAAAAACAAATACAATTTTTAATTTTTCAAAATTTAATTTTTTTTAATAAATGTATTTATATAAATATTTGTATTTTGTTGTTAAACATCATTATATTCTTAAATTAATTCAGCATTAAAAAGAAAAATGATATCTAGGACAGTAAAAAAAATCCAGCTTCCAAGATACCAAAATAACCAACGAAAATAAAAAATTTTGTTATGGATAGGACGCAAAATTTAAAACACTCTTAATGCTTTTTACGGTCGAATATTTTGATTCAGACAACGTAGTGTTATTTAGTGCCTTAAAAATTACATTTATTTCTTTTTGTAGTTTTAGGGGTTTTTTCCTCGGACTCTCCATTTTAGTTTAATTATTGATGAGCAAAACAGCTTGAGTAATACGTTTTCTCCTTTAATATATTAAAATCGAATTAAATTTTTTATATAGCGAACCCTCAAATTTTCCATACTAATGGTGGTTTTTATTTTAAGATCTTGTGATACGGAAATCAATGACTTTATTTTATAACATTTTTCTTTCTTATTGCTGCTCTTTTAGAAAAGATTTTTAGTGTTTCATATTTATTTGTTTTCAAAGTTAATGCCATTAAACTCTGAGGCAATTTCACAAACATTACTTTAAAACCGAACAATTTCTACTTTAAAATGAATCATATTTCTTATATCAATAAGTAAGCACTTGACCAATGCTAGAATGCATTTCTTAATTTATTATAAACAACACATAACTGGGTTTCTGGGATGATTTTAATATTGATAAATATCGAATTCCTCTTCTGTTAATCTTAAGACCATAATAGAAACAGAGCTTCATTCCCTTGTTGAGAAGGTTACGAGTTCGATATTAGATACAGCATTATAAATAATAATTCATAATCAGCTTAACACTTCTTGGCATAATGGTGGAAATTTCCATCATAACCTATAATGCCTAAAAATTATATAAAAGAACAAGTTCACTTTAAGTCGATCGTGTTTGGATACCTTTTTAATGTCCATTGCATAAAAAGAAACATAGGTGTCAAAAATAAACAAGTGTCATTATCAGTGCTTAAAGTTGTCTCATTCCGCTGTTTGTTGTAGTTGCAATAAACGTATGATTTCGTTTATAATTTTGTTTTATTAGTTTCTATTGCTAAAAAATTGAAAATGAGTGGAAGAAAGGTTTGTAACACGTGTTTCTGTTATTTTCCTCTTTTATTTCTATTTAGTACTAAGGAAATGATCTAACTTTGGATGATGATGGAAATTTTTAGCATATTGTTTTTTGCTAAATTTATACTATAATTATATACTAAGGTTTTTTTAATCATTTTTCCTTTAATTTTGAACATGAATTATTTCAACTTGATTAATTTCACCAATAAAGAAAAAATCATGCAAAGAAGGGTTAATATACAATAATTTAGGTTTGAAACGAAGCACTATTTAATAAAAAATGGTTGTTGCCATTTTGTTTTCACTTTGGAAGAGGTGAGTGCTTTCGAGTTTTCCTTTCATTGCAATACTTGAATTCGGACCATTTTTCAGTAAAATGATATCCTGGCCCGTTAACACTGTAACACTCAACGAATGCGTAAAAGAAACCTCATGATGTCTTTCAGTTATTATATTATTAATTGAAAGAGTATTATTTAATTTACCAAATTTGAATAATCAAGTTTAACTTGTGTTGAAAATAATTTGAAAAGTGGTGTAAAATAATTGAAGGTTCATACAAATTCAAGAAGTTCCTAATCGTAAATTTATTCCACTAACTTTTCATTTTATTTCCAAAAGTCTAATCTAATTTGCGTTTGACAAAAAAAAAAAAAAAAGAAAGATTGTAAATCTGTCAAGTGTTATGACACATGAAGGGTAGTTTTTTACCTTGAGAAAAAGTTATGTTAATCCAAAAGAAAAATAGCTTTACATTTCTAACACGTTCTTTAATGAAAATGTCATTTTAAATTAGGCTTAAGGTCCTAACCCTTGCTGCGATAATATCCGAAGCTAGTAAATATGACCTATAGGTGTTACAATATCTACATAATTCATACATGATTTCATGTTGAGATTTTGTATAAAAAAATTCAAAAATTCACGAATATAAAGGTCTCAAACGTTTTTTTTACTGACGAAATTTTTGAAGTATCCGATATTCATAATGTGTTTTTAAATTTGGACAGACTGGGGCAATTATAAATTCACATCTCGCTGCTGAGAAAAATGCAATTCGTTCGTAAGACTGCTTCCAACATGTTTTGAATAATTCATAAAGTGCAGAATGCGTTAAGGAAGTATGTTGAGCACGTTTCGCGGTGATTAATATAAAAAAAGGATTGAAAACAAATAATTTATAAGCTTGAAAAAAGAAAAGACAATCATTAAAATTTCATGTATTAATATAAATGAGATATGGTATAATAGTTATATAATTATCATCAGTAGCTTATAAAATTCCTTAACGAGTGTTTAAGAGCACAAAGAATATTATTGAACAATCTAATGTGAAAACTTCAATAGCTCAGAAAATACATAGTATCATCATTTTTTCCTTGAAAATAAAATATCACATGAAATGGATTTTGATATAACCTCATTATTAAATCTTTTACTCAAAATTTCAAGTTTTTTTATTTTTTTTCCCAGTATCGATTATGCGTTTGACTTTCAGAAAAATTTTTAATCGTTGGTAGCCTGTATGCACCTGCCTTGAGTGAGGAAATCTGGTGAACTCTTAATCACTCAATCTGAATTTATAGCATGTTTCTTGCTATGACGCTAAAAATGAATGCATTACCTATGTATTATAAAATTTCTCATAACTTTAATTAAAATATTTAATTTTTAAAGAAAAATTTTTCCAATTATACTGACAAGAAAGTGAGATAATTGTTATAAATAATCATAAATAAAATTGATTGTTCAGTTTAAGTTATAAATATATTACCATTTAATTATTACTTGTTTTAGTAATAAATTTATTCCAAATTGCAAAGTTCAATTTATGTGATAAAATTGACATTATATAAAGCTGTGTCAGTATGCAATGGTGTTGATACTTTTGTTTTATTTAAATTCTACACTTTCTTTTTAAATAAAATTCTTATTTTATAAATAGGTTTTATCTTTATTTTCTATTATTTAAAATTTGAGTTTTCATTGTTGTTTCAGTTAACTTCCCAATAATATATTCACTAGAAAAATCTATGAACTTATCAAGTTGAACTAAGTGTATCCGTCTATATAGAAAATCTGAAAAATTAAATAGTGTATCCGTACATATAGAAAAGCTCAAAAATTAAATAGCGTATCCATCTATATCAGGGGTGGCCAAGACGTCGACTGGTAGACCACGAAGACATTTTAGGTAGTCCACGAAACCATCGCGATAATGACCACGTATATTAACAATTTAATTTATGACTTATGACATAGAATCAATGAATTATTTAAAATAAAAATTTACTACACAGTTTACACTTTAAAACCCAAAACAAACTGTGCTAAGATTTACGATTTAAAGATTTATGATTTAAAACCTAAAACGGACATGATGAGCGCGATTAAAACATTAAAAAAAAAAACTATAGAAAGGTATGCATCTCAATTAAGAAAACATGAATCGAGAAACTTCAAAAACATGGAGGAAAAGTGCATCCATAATTCAAACCGAGACTTCGAAGATTTCGCTTAATACTTACTTGTTTTGTTTGAAGAATTTGAAAGAAGATTCGCTGACTTCATTAGGTTGAAAGAAATACTCAATTTTATGATATTTCCATTTAATGAAAATGTCAACATTGATGGAGTATCTGAAAAAATAGGACATTTAATAGATATCACATCAGTCACAGTCGAGGAAGAAATTATTAAGATGCGATATATTTCTTAAATCCAGAGCATACTTAGCGATACTGATTTTTGGAAATTA
Source organism: Latrodectus geometricus (assembly GCA_026290005.1). NCBI lineage: Eukaryota > Metazoa > Arthropoda > Arachnida > Araneae > Theridiidae > Latrodectus > Latrodectus geometricus. The sequence goes on from JAPDSC010046664.1 coordinate 158,681, forward strand.
ACTTCTGAGGAAATGTTTCCAAATATTTACAAATTGATTTTGTATTTGAAATCATATTTTAGATCGAGGTATCTTTGCGAATCTGCTTTTTCTACCATGAGCAAAAAACAAACCTTGGTCCCATTTAACATATAAACATTTATTTTCGTGTTGATGCATTGCAATAAGCTCGTATCAGCCACAATATAATAAACTTGTAGCAGATATACAGTGCCAAATTTCAACTAAACGAAGTGAATAGGATGGTCAGTTTTTGATATATGAATACTTTGATTATTTTTGTCAGTAAATTTTTATTTTGTAAATACTAAAATTAAATTTTTTTTTAGAAAAATTACATAATTTACCCTTTTTTCTTGCTACCGAAAATAAATATGTACGTTAATTTAGCTATGCCATTAGTAGACCGCTTTCGATTTTTTAAATGTGGAGTAGACAGCAGATCCCAAAAGTTTGGCCACCCCTGATCTATAACCACAAAAATTAAATAGTGTATCCGTCTATATAGAAAAGTTCGAAAATGAAATAGCATATCCGTCTATATAGAAAAGATGGAAAATTAAATTGTGTATCCGTCTATATAGAAAAGTTCAAAAATTAAAATAAAACAGTGCTAACAATATTAATTTTGCCTTTATTATTCTATGCTAAGTTCAGTATTCTGGAAAATAGCATCCCTTTTTTATAAATTTAACGAATATTAATCAATTTGAATTAAATTTCCAAATAAATTTGAATTCAATTTTAGTAAAAACCAACGGTTAGAGTGTGTTTAAAGTCTACAGGTTCTAACTGCATTAGAGTTTACTGGACTGGCATCGTGTTTGGACAGCACTTTTCGGAGCGTAAAGTCCTGGTTTCAATCCATCTTCTGCATGCAAGTAGTTATAAATACCCCTTGCGACATGTGAGTAGAGTTTACTGTGACGCGGTGGGTGCAAAAATGCCATAAGTTGCCCACCCACTTCGCAGTGTCAATACGATTCTGACTAGTTTGGGAAGATGAAAAACCCTTCTTTGCATAATGGTGGAAATTTCCATCATAACCTATAATGCCCAAAAATTATATAAAAGAACACTTTAAGTTGATCGTGTTTGGATACCTTTTTAATGTCCATTGCATCAAAAGAAACATAGCTGTCAAAAATAAACAAGTGTCATTATCAGTGCTTAAAGTTGTCTCATTCCGCTGTTTGTTGTAGTTGCAATAAACGTATGATTTCGTTTATAATTTTCTTTTATTATTTTCTATTGCTAAAAAATTGAAAATGAGTGGAAGAAAGGTTTGAAACACGTGTTTCTGTTATTTTCCTCTTTTATTTCTATATATTGTTTTTTGCTAAATTTATACTATAAATATATACTAAGATTTCTTTAACCATTTTTCCTTTAATTTTGAACATGAATTATATCAACTTGATTAATTTCGCCAATAAAGAAAAAATCATGCAAAAAAGGGTTAAAACATTTAAGCAGCGAATAATAAAACTGTCTGGCAATCCATGTGTGTCATGAAACAATTTAAATAGATTTTCAAATTCAGTAATTCATGATGGATGTACGTTTTTGTGACAGTTTTATCATTTTCATCTCTTTTTTATTATAAATTTGATATTGGAGTGGAAAATCTCTTACAGACATCTCTTTAATATATTGATTAATGTGCTCAATCATTATTAAATTCCATTATTAGCGTGGATAGGATCCATTGGGAAGGTCTGGATTAAAGGGAAAACTTCAGCAAGATTCTTATTTTTAGGATTACATGAAAACCTAAGATATTAAAAGAAACTGAGTGTATTTTGTGATAAAGCACATTTTTATAAGGTTTATTGTAGTCAAATCTAATTTGGCGACTGAGTTCTTGAATTGATTGTTTTCAAGCCCTTTTTTTTTTTTACTTAAATTGTGACTGTCTGGGAATGTTTTTGAGTTGAGAGGTTGTTTTGAAGACTTTTTTAAGGATTTATTTAGAATTTGAATTGTTTGAGAACAGACAAGATTCATGCATTATATCTCTGTATCGAAATACATGGCTTTATAGTAATTTTTAGAAAATACTTTTGGTATTTTAATATTAATCCATCGGTGGTTTCAACGAAAACATTATGTCGCCAAATAAGGCGATTAAGAGCCAAATATTGAATCTTAGAAACCTCACAATGAGAGCTATCTCATAAGCTCATATTTTATATATTTATTTTTGATGCCTGCAAGTTATAAATATATTGCTATTTTTACTGAGCTTATACAAAAGTAAGAAATTTGAATTAACAATTAAGATTTAATCAATTTGTTTCTGTGAAAGCATACGTTTGCTCTGTTTTCTTTCTCGAATTTTGAAAAAAAGAATGATTAAACTTTGCAAAACTTGGTGACTTGGTCTTTTTTTTTTTTTTTTCCTTTTTGGCAAAAACTGTCAATGCGATAATATGTACCATTTTTTTAATACTTTATTTATGTATCACTTTGAAACCTAGAAAATACGAATTTATTAGCCTTGAAAGCTGGATACTTTATTACATCATATTTTTGAGATTTATGAGGATTTATTTTTCTCATAAATTATAAGTTAATCACATTTTATTTTATTATGTATTTTGATTCGCTAATTGAATGGAAACCTCAACTAGAACAATTCTCATCGTACCAGTATATTACTCACGCAAATAATTTTTATTAAGTGGAAAATAATTTATTCTAATATGAAAATGAGTATTCTCACGTGTGAGATACTTTCCTTTCTAACTGCACTAAAAGGCTCACGAATGTGACTCACTTCAGTTTTTGCCTTGAAGATGAGTCGAAGGTCGAAGCAGAGGCGTTTCCTTGGATTCCCACACTTTTAACGTCCCCAACGTCTCGTCTTCGTCCACTCTTGAGAAACCACAAGTTTTGACTGGGTTAGAGAGTTCACAGAAAGATTAATAACCTGCAGATTCTAGTTAGCCAAGGAACTTATGAAAATATGAGCAAAATGGAAGAAAAAATATACGAAGACATTAAATTCAGGTATCGCAAACTTGAACATAAAGTAACGCTGCTATAATTAAATTTTTATTTTATATATATTCTCGATGAACTCCATCTGCTGAAAATTGTTTTCTTCGTTTCATTTAATCTTACCCATATCAATAAATTAATCGATTAAAAAAGAATATTCCACAGACTACGTGACGTGTTAGTGCATTCATTAGAGTCTTCTCTCTCACATGCAATACTGATACCTGTTATTAAGGTAGAATACTGATACCTGTTATTAAGGTGGAGGAATTGTCAACGGAAGGAAGATTGGTGGTTTTGTTGTTGCTTTAAAGAGCCCTCTTATCAAGCTCCTGTATCAGCTCATTAAATATACTTCAGCTAATCAGTAGTTACTTTTAGTATTTTATGTTTGGGTAAAGAGCTTTTTTTTAAGTCTTTCACCGCATAAAATACCATTTATATACATACAATAGGTCCTCCTTTTTTGCGAACAAGTAGGGACAGATAAAATAGTTCTTAAAAATAGAATGTTCACAAAAGAGAAAAATATCCTTAGATCTTTAAACTAATTTTTGCCACACTGTTTTCTTTTTATAAATTAAATGCAAGTAAAAAAAATTATTTAATATGCATTATATAAAAAAAAAAACATCCAAAATGGAATTCATAATTAAAAACAATTTTTCCACTTAATTAACGAAAAAACTGCAATTACTTTTTCAAATGTTCAAATAAAAATAATTTTCGACGTAGAAAAGCATTTAACTTGCTTTTTTTCACAAGGTACCTCAATTTTGTTAGAATTTTTGCAAAGGGTAACAGCACGAAGTCGTTTTTTTTTTTCATATTTGGTATCAGAAAGTTCTTTTCCATTCTCATTTATTATGAAAATCATCATATCATCGTTTATTATGATTGTTCGTAAAAACTAATAATTGTCAATCAGATGTGATGACAAATCACATCTGAATCCAGTTTCAAAAAGCTTTTAAACGCATGAATGAATAACTTATCTTCATTTAAGTCGTGGGATTCATTTTTTGTCTTTCTTCAGTTGTTGATTGAATAACGCACGCAGTCAAAACGGCATTTTTGCTGCTTCAACCTTCCAACCACACATTCACATGAACATTGCGTCTAGCATGTCGGCTCAAAGACAGGGTCACTTCTTCCAAAAGTATTCAATATTTTTTTTCACCCTTCTCGAAGCTATTATTTACACTCAAAAGCATGCAGAGAAATTGTTTATTAAAAAATTCCGGAGTGCAGGATAATATGAATAACTTAAACTTTACTCACATAAATCACACTAGATTTTGTAAGCAAATACTTCAAAATGTAGAAATCATGCCAGAAAGATGATAAAAGGTATTGGATCCGACAATATACAATTCAATACAATATTTATTCGCTAAACACTTTTTATTTTCATATAAAACGAAATAATTTTCAGAACAACCTAATATTTCATTCTGTTCGTAGCTTTCAAAATGAACAAATATTTATCTTTGCATTATCAGCATTTCCTGATAACTTAGTATTAATTTCATTTCCTTTTTTCTTTTTAATATTTTACAGAATACGGTTATATTTTCTTTATTTCGTTTGTAAGTTTTCTGTTACAATTATTCGATATTTTTAAATTTTAATTGATATTAATTTTTCTTTCGAAGACAAAGGGAGCGATTCGTTTGATTTTCTTATAATTTTTACTCATGCTGTTGAGTGGTAAGGAATTCGAAACAAATGTATTTTCGAAAACATTTTATTTCACGAATAGCATTAGCACAGCAGTGAACCTCACTAGGGTTGTGGAAGTCTGCTCTTTTTAGCATTGATTTTGCCATATAACAGCGGATGCTATGAGTTTACTCAAAGTTTAATAAAGAAACTGATTATTCAAGACAACGATTACACTTAGTGAGTATGAGAAAATATTTTCCTAAATTTGTCACTTTAAAGAATAGTTTTGTATCGTAACAAAGAACTTTTTTTATTAATTTTTTTTGTTTATATATAATATACATGTATGCACATAACAATGAATACAATATAGAAAGTAAAATGCAGCGAATGAAAGTCCATTAAATCAATACAGTACCAACAAAATATATATTCTTGGCAATTAAGCAGAGCAAAAGCAGCTGAGGATAAATGTATCAAGTGATAAGAAAAAAATAAAGAGGAAAAGGCATGGGGACCATGTCTACATCAAGAGAGACATGGTCAGCTATGCAAATCAATAAACACTATTTTCGTGGCACACACGAAGGACGAAAATCTTCACGCAATTCTTTCTGTGATGAAAGGAAGATGCACAAAATAATTATATCAAAAATGCAATGTAAACAGTATATCAAAGCAATGTACACAAATACACTGTAGAAATCGGAAATATAACAAAGCAGTGCAGTAAAAAGTATA
>JAPDSC010046664.1:176022-192071 GCA_026290005.1 Latrodectus geometricus
CATCTATGACGTCCACTGGATAAGGTGGATCTTTCGTAAACGTATATACATTTTCATTTTATTGCATTTAAATAACTTGAATTAAAAAAACTCATTTAAACAAAAAATTAATTTTGTATTATTTTTATCAAAAATATCAGAATAGCTTTATGGTATCTTGATATGTATCATACATTTTAATCGTATCATGCTCAAGGTTCTCCATACTTACATATTTGAGAATGACTTGCATTAATTTTCTGTTTTTTATTCGGGATCCATTGTCAAAACGATTTCGTAATTACAGCAGATGGTGTCGATACCAATAATTGTTCATGAGCAGCTGGTGCAACTCCTGTTTATGAAACTCCGGTACAAATCCAAAGAGAAATTTTACGTCAAGCTTATTCTGTTTTAAATTTGACTCAGCACTGCAATACGAAATTATAACACAATTATCATTTTTTTTAATAATTAAAGTTATAGTTTCTATCATAAATATTTTTAACTAAAATTATTTTTGCAACTAAATTTTAACTAGATTTTACTAAGAAACTTAAAGGTGAGTTATTGTCTATAGTTTCACAATTAAAATATTATTTTAAATTTAATCAATGTATTTCGTAATATATTCAATTGGATATATATTACAATATCATGTAAATCTAATTACGTTAACATAAGAGCAACTCCACAATTTATACTGAAATTTTGTTTCTATTTTAAAGAAATAATTTTTCTTTGTAACTTTCCATGTAAATAAAATGTTTCGTAAAATTCGATGATAGAATTTGATTTGTTACAGTGATTCTTTTTATGAAAGTGGTCACTCATGATAAAAAACTGTGTTTAAATCAATCAATATGTGGAAAAATAATTCTGTTCTTCTGAAATTAATTGTAATATTTTGTTTTTAATTTATATTTAAGAGCATTATTTATACGAATATCTAATTTAAATTGAAACTTGGTAAATGAGTCAGCAGAATGCCTTATTAATTTCAGTATTCTTATATTTTATTTTTACCAAATATTTTAAGAATGGTAACTACATGTGAATTTTACATGATTTTAATTTACTGAAAATAATAAAAATAAGTTTCGCAGATACAGAAAATTGCTTGAGAAATTGACATAAATTTATATTATTGTACATAATTTTACTGAGATTATAATTTCTTAAAAATGTATGTATAAAACTGAATTTAAAATATTTAGTGTTGCTAAAATTTTTATCCATTTTTTTCACTTATACATTTGAAAAATTATAAAAAAGAAAATGCTTGATAGGAGCAATATTTAAATACTGCAATCATAATCATAAAAAAAAGAAATTTATATAAAAATAATGTATTCAATATACAGTTTAATGTGCTACTAAAAGTAAATTAACATTTTTATATAGCAGTCTGCAAATTTTAATTACCATGCAGTATATTTTTTGCAAATTTGGCATCTGTTATATCATTGCCTAGTGGTTGGATATTATTCTTCAGAAGGAAAGGTCCTAAGTTTGATTCTAACCACTGTTGATGGTGGGTGCTTGGGTGTCTAAAATTATATGATAATGGTTTGGTTCTAATTTAGAAGTAGTGGTATGATATAGATCGATGTAGAATCATATAAAATCTGCAGTCTTCTGCTAAGAAAACTTTGTTGTCCTGAGGACATATAAAGACACTAGAACATCTGATTTTGTTCCTAGTAGAGGTTCTGATTCTAGCAACATATAGATACTTTTATCATTCTATTAGTATTCTTGCTGCACTAATGATATAAAACGATCCTTTTCGATTGCTGTTCGTAACGCTGTTAGATAAATCTGTACTGTATCCTTCGTAGCAATTTTTGTTTTCCAACTTGTAAATGAGTTTGTAAATATCTAAGATTGAACTCAACGCTTCTTGTGTTTGAATGGTACCTTTGATTATATATATATATAAAACTGAAAATTGAACTTCTCAAATGATCATGTAGTTGAAGTTAAAGACTGTTGCTGTTCGTAAACTGATATTTTAACTTTAAAGATGGAAACAAATCCGCCTCTGCATTGGAGGTCATTTGTAAATAGTTCTTAGAAGTTTTGGATATTTTATGATTATCTTCTAAAGGATCATTTAGAAAATGTTTTCTGCTTTGGACATCATAATTGGTTATTTATCGTTATATGGTTTTTCTAATAAAGCAACATTTCGAGACCGTCATACTTTGATGCATTTCAAGTCGTTTTTCGGATTCAAAAAATATTTAAAATAAACAAAACATAAAAGGTGAGTGCAATAGTTTTAAAAAAGCTTTTATAAGTAAAGATAATTGTGAAAAATACTTTTTTTTTAAGGTCAATATGTTTTTTTTATTAGATTTTTTTTCCCATTTTTTATAAGTTTTTTTGCCCAGTTTTAAATTAACTTAAAATTTGCATATTTATCGAAATAATCATTTTATTTATCCAAAAGAAGTTGAAAAGAATTTCTCTAATTAATAATTATTTCATTAAAACGTGTTGAGATGCGATTAAAATAAAATACTCTCTTGAATTCACAGTTTTTGAACAGTCATCATTTTTAACCGATATCTTTATCAAATGCTAATCCGCGAGTGCTATAAACGTTCAATCCTTATCGTTAATCTACTCTTTATCGAAAAAGAATTGTTCCTAATTAGTTTGCTGTAATGACTAATTGAAAAGGGCGTAGCATTCTCGAATAAGATTACATTTTTAAATGAATAATCACAATATTATATGTAAATAATATGAGACATGTATGATAATTAATAGTATTAACTCCTCAAAAACCAGAAAAATCATACATATTGTCATAATTTCACTTATTTAAAAATGTATTATATAATTTAATATTTAATGTCTTTTTTTATTTGATTTCATTTATAAAATTCCTTTTTGTCATTTGTTTCCTGTCAGTTACTTATTGTCTAAAAATTTAACTGTGTTAATTAGAATGGTACTGAAGGTAGGCATTGATCATTTACAAACATAAACTAGTGACTTTTGCCTTCCTTGGTAAAACAGGATGTCTGGAGGAATCTTTAAAAAGACACTCTCTACAAGCACCGGAGTTTCCTGGTGTATTTGTTCTCTATCAATGAATTATAAAGAGAGAGGGACAATGTTGCGTAAAACACAGGACCGACTTTGCAAATGCACCCACTTCTTTGTCACCAGAAATATGTTTTGGAATCTATCGGAGAACAATATTTTCTCGATTTTCAAAAGAATGTCCATTATTTTCCTAAGAATATAAAATAGCCGTATATGTTGGCTTAATTATTAATGGTATTACGGCAGCGGAGTTAGACAGTTGATGACTGAAAATAAAAATTACCAAAAAAAATTAATAAAATGAGTGTAGGAATTTGTATATTAATCAATGAAATTACGATTGTTGCAGAGGAATAATGACAGTTGTTGTGCAAGAAAGCAATTGAACTATGTGCCGATTGGTGGTAAAAGAGAAATAGTAACGGAATAATATAAGAACATGTTATCAGGAAACTCAAATAGAATTATTACAATTACGCTGTTTTGACTTGTCTGCATTATGCATAGGAAACAATTGTGTTGACTGACAGAAAAAATACAAAAGGATATCTAATGTTGGTTGGAATTTGTACACTCATCAATGACATTACAACTGTTGTACTTCAGCATTGATGAGCAAGAAGCCCATGGAACATTAACTTTGAGTAAAATGTACAATATTGATCAAATTTAAGAATGTGTATGTAACTATTAAGATGCTCGAATAGAATTACGACAATTGCACTGTTTCGACGGATGGGCAGTGAGAAATATTTTTTAACCTACACCAGACCTTGGCATGATTGCCATTTGTCTGAGAATAGAGCTCTGACAGGCAAAGGGAGAAAATGTTTTAGCAGAGTTGACTGCTGCTACGTCACTAATTCCAGAACAAGTGATGTCCAGACATGTCAAAGGGACTGCAAGTGGGGTTGTCTGCCAAACCAATTCTGTGTAAATGTTTTAAAAGGTAGTCATGTCCTGTTTTAATTCTAAAGTTGACAACACCAACAGCTCTGGGCAGGTCACAAGGGATGGAATTTTCCATTAAGTCACTCCAACACTTTTTTTCCACTAAATACCCTAAAACCCTAAAAATCTCTCTAAGATGCACTTTAAATATAGCACCGATGACTCTTTTAATACAGTGATTGAGAACAGGTGGCTCAGGATGTAGGATGTTGGAACCATTCTTGGCCAGATAATCTGCAATTTCATTTCCTGTGGCAGTAAGAAACATAAAAAGTTATAAAATGGCTATGTAAGATCTGCATATTTATCATTAGTATTAATGGAATTACACTGGTGTAATGATGTTTATGATATTCATCATGATTTGTTATTCATGAATAAATCGCTCTTGACGCATGAATAAATCGCCCTTAAAAGAAGTACGTATCAGTTGTCGAAGGTGGAAATTCGTTATTTCTATAGTCGATCTTTGGCCTTTGAAGATCCCGAAATCTCGTGCAAACCTCTCAATGAATGCAATTATTAAAATATTAATTATTTTTTCAGTATGCTTAACGTTTTCAATAAACAATGCAATTAAATATTAAAGATCGTAAAGTGTCCTAGACCAAAACAGTCATTAACCTAGTGACGAAAACAACACCTGATTTTTGTCGATATGAAATCGACTATCATCTGAAATATTTCGTTTATACTGGGGAAAAAATTCCTGTTCCCTTTACACGATACAACATTAATGAAAAAATATTCGAATGAAATTATCCATGATTTTATCTTTACATTTATTTGAAAATTTAAATAATTAAATTATTTAACTAGAGAAGTATTTCTATGTTTGGATATTTGTTTGATATAAGATTACAAAACTAAAAAAATTAAATGATTGATTTTTTTTACAAAATGATATGAAACATGAATGATTATGAAAACATTTTTTTTAATTGAGAATCTCTTTCTACCACGTGTAATATAGAAGTAATTAAGATCAATTTCTATGATTTGCGGTAGAAATTACAATGGGATTTTCCTAATTTAAAGACTGTTTGGTATTAACTAATATCTAACAAGCTTGGTGATTGGTGTTTAAGAAGAGCAACGTTTGATGGCCTTAATTAGTTTTCGCTGGACTTCATGACGTAGGCTCGGCGAATGTCAAGAAAAGTTCTTTTTTTCTGTAGATCTTAATACCAATAATCACAGAGAGCAACGGCAGAGCGTTTAGTTTATTCTATGAACTCGTGAGTAAACATTTTCGAAGACAAAAATGATTCTGCGATATATTGATTGTCCTAATATTGGATTTCAGCTGTTCAAATGGGAAGATTTCTTTAGGGAATGTGATATATAAATCCAGTTTTTATTCTTTTTCGTTTCTTCGGTTTATTTGCCACCATTGAGATGCATCGGAGATGCTTATTAAATAATGTCGAGAATTGATGTTTATTAAATAGCAGCTTAATTTTATTTTTCATTTTCATATTGCTGTAATAAATTTATTCAGAAGTAATTCAGAAGTAAAATTAATAAGTAAGTAGTAAAAAAAGAAGATTTTTGAACTGAGAAATTCCAGGAGTATGTAACTAAACTATTTATTTACTAACTAACTACTAGACAAATTATTTCTTTTATAAAGTGAAACGGTTTTTGTTTATTTTTATAAAGGGTTATTTTTATTCCTACTATTATTTATTTAATAATTTTTTTTTGTCGAGTGCCAGACAGGCTGGCAATATGGGGTGTGCTGCTCCTTTTTTCCAAGTCAACCATAATTTGAAGTGGAGTCTGACTTCCTCAGTACACACATGCCATAGGTAACTGGTTATAGGGTAGGCAACCATTCATACATGAAAAGGACAAAGACAGGAGAGACAGAAATGCCAGAACCGGGATCCGAACCCAGGATCCCGGTTCTGGCCCACATTCAGGCATGCTGTCCACTAGATAGAGTGGGTGAATTTATTATTTATTAAAAATATGTTATGACCTAGAGAAATGTACACAAAAGTTAATAATAAATAATAAATCTAACTTTTTAAAACATTCAATGAATACTTTTGCTTATTTTATGTTATTTGATGCTTATATATGTATTTGATAAATATATAAAATTTTGGTTAAGAAAATTAATATGATTTTCTTATCAAAATACCTGTAACACATGGCGTAAACAGTTAGTGCTTGGATAAAAATATTCTTTGAAAATGTGTTAAATTTGATTTATTTTAGTAGAAAGTAAAATTTATGTGCATTTTTAAATAAAAATTGGAATTTCATAAAAGGCGAGATTCCCAAGAATGATGACTCTTTCCAAAATTTGAAGCTGTTATTTGTATGCCAAGACGGAAGTTTGATTAGAAATTCTACACTGATTGCTTAAAAAAAACACGTCATGAATAATGAATGACTTTGTCTCAAATTAATAGTTCAAACTTTACTCATAAAAGTCACATTAGGATTTATAAATTTTGTTTTATGTCTTTTGTTTCTGTTTTAGAATTGAAACAACTTTTTATTCATTACACCGATTAATTAATAAATGCTGCAGAGCTAGTATTCCACCCAATTGAAAGATTCCCTTATAATAATGTGGACCATAAAATAAATAAAAATATTTCTCAATCTTAAATTTAAAAAAACGAATAAAATATCAGATAAAAAAACTCTAACGAAAATGCATAAAAGTGAATTCGTAAAAAAGATATTAAAATAAAGAATCATTGGCTTGTTCTTAACAAGCCAATCATTCGTAAAATCGTGAGTGTTTGTAAGTTAGAGATTCGTTATAAATGAGCATCTACTGTATATAAAGTTTGTTTTGTAATACAGATTTTTATTCTGTTTCGTAATATAGATTTATTCTTTACATAGATATTATTGCTTTATAGATATACATTATTTAAAAGAATGTTTTTACTATTATTATATATTAATTTAATTATTTATTTTTTAATTTTAAAGTAGGTTTTTCTCACTATTATTCAACTATTATTCACTATTACAACTTTATGTTTCAGTTAAAATTACGAAATAATAAATCATTTCTCCTTCTCAACACAGTGCATAATTGTGAATAAATCCCATATTTCGACACTCATTTAAATAGGGTATTCGAGAAATTTTATTTTAAAAAAAAATTAATTAATAAAATTTCTAAAGAATTAGAAACTTACTTTACTAAAAAAATAAAAAAAACTTTACAATTTTTTTTATAAGAGAAATTTTGTTTACTTAGATTCAGAAATTTTATTTTTTCAGTAAATAAAAATACCGAAATAATGAAGAAATTTTATAAACTAAAAAATTTTCCTAGGCATCATTTCTAATAAATTTTGAAGATTTGATGTTTCAAAAGAAAATTTTTCAGACCAAATATTTCTATGAATTTTTTTTTGCAATATATTTTCAGTGAGTTAACTTCTGCAAATTTTTATATTTAAATAGCTAATTACAAGCGGATGTAAAATTACTTTTATTAGGGGTGAAAATTAATTTTCTATTTTTTTTAAATACTCATTGGCATTAATCATTTCCTCACTGTTCAAAATTTCATGATTGGTTTTCTTTTATATAATTCAAAATTATTTACTACAATAAAAACTTTCTAAGCGTTTCGTTCAATTAATATTACACTAAGAACCAATTAAAAACCATATGGGTCGCCCCTACATTTCATGACTGATATGGGAGCAGTCATCCAGGGGGCTTTTGTACGCAGGATCAAGCCGAGCTTTCGTAATGCACACACTATGAAGCCTTCTGGGGGATGTAAGCAAGACTCCACCAAGTGTTTTATAGAGGATGTTTCTCATGAACACATTCTTGTTTGTCTCGGCCTTTTTTTTTTTTTTTTTTTTTTTTTTACCGGAACGCGTGTATATAATTATATAGACGGCTGATCCGGGGTAGGCGGCCGCTCTGTGCGGTCTCACGTCACAAATTTAACGACGGGGGGAGAAGGGTGATTTTCCAAGATAATCCTGGCGGCGACGGTTTTTTTTTTAGGTGTCATGTCCCAAATTTGACGACGGGGGGGGGGAGATTTCCCCCAATTTTCGCCTGTCGTCAGGATCGGCCCTGTATATAGCATAAAAAGGAAAGGAAACGAAACTCATTACGAAACCCATTTTGTGTATATATATATATATATATATATATATATATATGTGTGTGTGTGTGTTTATTACAATAATAGAAACCTTTAATAAAAATTAGTTAACAAATTATAAAATATGCATAGTAGATACTCAAAATCGCCTAAATATTTTTAACAATACATGAAAGCACTAATGGTTTTTATAAAATGTTCCAAATAGGATTATGTTCAGGATCTTGTGGTTGAATTTTCCTTGTTTTGTTGTCATCCGCTGAACGATGAGACCTAAATCAAGTTTTTACATAATCATCTGGTTTAAATAATTGTTGTGGTGGGCCATTCATTTTTATAAATAAAAGATTTGCTAGATTTTCTATTAATATTCTATTTTTTTGTTCATTTGAAATAATATTCATATTACTGAATCCGCGCTCACACTCTGCCGAACTGCAAGGTACAATATTTATGTATCGAATTAAGATTTCTACATCTTCAGGAATTACTTTGCCTCCAGTATCAATATAATCTCTCTAAACGCGTTGATACATCGCATCGGTGATGTTAAATTAAATCTGGTGCATAATAATTGGATTTCATTTTCTCCATAGCCACTTTTTAATCGACACTTTGACTTAGGTAGCGTGCATAGAATATTTTGCTAACAGTAGTACTAGTTAATCTTATTATTAAATTGTATTGGTTCGGTTCAAACCCTAGTTTACAATAAAAAATATAAAAATTTGTTAAAAATTAGAAAAAAAAATGAGCAATTTTTTAAAATTTTTTTTTCAATACGTCAGCCAATTCTTTTTAGTTCCGGAACGCGTTCCTGTCCAAAGAGGAAGTACCGGAACGACGTTCCGGAGCGTTCCGGCTCGACAACACCACTGCTCTCCAGGCAGACATTACTGACCGTCCACTTTTAGTTTTGGACTTGCTCTGTTTTATGGACTTAATTTAGCTCCGCTAATCTTGGGGATTGCAACATGACAACAATATTACGCTTTAAATAGATAATACAAAACTATGGACGCTATTTGATATAAATAAACGAACATAAAAATATATTTCTTCATTATTTAATTATAGTAACGCTTTTATTTTTTTTAAAATTCTATTTGAAGGAGTAACATTAGTATTGGTCCATAAATTTACTCTATAAAAGTGATTTCTTTGAAGCACTTTCAAGAAGAGCGTAATAATTAATGTTTTATGGTTACGCTCTTTCTTATACGAAATTCTTAATTTACGAACTACTGGCTGGTCCTTAATACATTCCCAAAGACACATGATAACTTTCATTCTTATTACGAACTAAATTTTTAAAAATTATCTTTTTCAAGAGCTTTTTGTTAGTTATTCAATTATTAATAATATACGCGGTTGATGTTCGTTTTTACGCAATTCTAATTTATGAATTAGTGGCTGGTTCTGAATAAGGTACCATAGACGCATGATAATTTTCATCCTTATTTACGAACTAAATTTTTTAAAAACTCATTTTCATTTGTTTTTTATTTGAGTTCCTTTTTTTATCATCTAATGTTTTATTCATATTTTTATTTCATGGTTGAGAAATTTGGATTGACTTTATCATTGGAGAATTTTTCATTTGGCGTTAACTAATCTGCAACTATTAAATATCGATTAATTAATATAATGAATGAAAAGTAGTTTCGATTTTAAATTAGAAACGAAAGAAAAATAATTTTAATAAATCCTTTTGTGAATTATAACTAACTTTCTGCTACTAATACGTGTCAGCCTCAAGTATCAATCATCCTGGAATTTTTTAAACAATGAATTAGAATTCCTAATTTTTCTATCGACTCTGCCTGCATTTGAGTGTAATCAATAGCTACGAGAACAGTGAAAAAAAATATTGTAGGATACTTTTAGAAGGAGTGATCCTGTCTTGGAATTGCCCAGTGGTCAGCTTGCCTGACTGCGGATAAGAAGGTCCTTTGTTCGAATCCCGGTTTGGGCATGAATGTACTTTCTCTTTCTCTGTCTTTGTCCTTTCCTTTTTTTACCCTATAAACGGGTACTTATAGCAAGTGAGTACTGAGGAAGTTCGACTCCACACCAAATTACGGTTCAGCTGGAAAAGTGGAGTTGCGCACCCCATTTTGCCAGCCTAACTAGCATTCGGGGGGGGGGGGAAACGAAATTTCGGTTTTTAGGAATTATTTTACCAGTTTCCACGTGTGTGTAAAAAGAAGCCTGCTCTTCATTCATATATTTAAAGGACTAAACTGAAAAATTTTGAAACCAGTCTCTATATAATATAAGAAGTATAAAGATAACTCTTTATGATTTTCCTTCTATACTTTCTGATTTTCCATTTATACTTTCTACAGTATTTTTGATTATTTATTAGTGATAATGGTTGATGAAGAAATTTATATAAATATATAATGTATATATGTTTTATTGTTTTAGAAATATATTTTAAATTTAAAAAATATTTTTTGTTTTCTCTCAAATTATGTTCTCGGAAATTATTTTATTTATTGAATAAAATAACTTCCAAAGAGAACATAATCATTTTAATAAATATTATATTCAGTAATCCGTTTATATTTTCAACATAATACTGATGATTTATGTGCATATTTTTAATTAAAGTTCTCTTCTTACATTACAATCACACTGAAGTTAACATTCTTAATTGTCTGAAATTGAATTTCATTTTTATCTAATAAATAGATGTATGTATGGTTTGTTTTGTCGCATTTGCACACGAGGGCTGATTAGACCGAGAGCTAAGGCAACAGTGGCGTATCATTTCACTTAGAAGCTTATTCCAACTACGACATTTTTAATTTGCCCTAGATCAGTGTTTCTCAACTGAATTTACTCCAATGACCGGTAAAATATTTCGGCACGTTCGCGCGGACCGGTAAAATTAATAATTCGACCCAATGCACAATTTTTTACAAAGATAAATCATGAAGACATACATAATTTTTAAAGCATTTCGTTTGTTATAATTTACATTTGTATATTCAACTTACTTATAATATTGCATCGAAAATAAAAGCACCAAAACTTAATTAAAACTCCAAGAAAATTCCAACGTGAATGATATATTTATTTTTTTTAATTAATATATTAGCCAAAACAACAATGAGTAGAAATGTGAACAACGAAATGTACACCCTAACTGGCGATCTAGCAGTGTTGCCCGAACAATTTGATTAAAAGGAATAAGTCGACACTTCAAAATGTAATAGATTTCATAGAATAGTAAAAAAGAGTGCCGAGGTACCGGCAGTTTGTTTTTTTAATTTAGGTAAAGGGTAATTTTGTAAATTTCATAAAACTCAAAATAGTAACAGATTTAGTGAGTAACGTGACAACGTAAAAGGACTGCTGAATAATAATAGATCTATTATAATTATAATAGACTGGCAACGCTGATGGTACGGCAATTTATGAAACGCGATTAGGTACATAGTTGCCAGTTTGTTGTATTTTTCATCAAAGATTACATTATTTTTTAAACTAGTAAACTGTTATTATTGTAATGTAGGTACTGTATCGGTGGTCGGCCTATAAAAGCTGGATATTTCGCGGACCGGTAAATTTTTCTTGCGGACCGGCGGTTGAGAAACACTGCCCTAGATCCTTTAAGAGAATGTGTCGAATGTTCGATTAGATCTTTACCTTCTGCTACTACTGAGAATGACACCCCCCTAACCAACCAGACCTGAGCCTGTTCTTCTAACAAATAAACAAAGTTACATAATTTATCTAGATAAAATTATTTTTATTTATTAATTCCCTGTCGCCATTGGTGACCAGTTTGATCCGTAATTAGAGTGTATATTATAATATTCATTGAAGCAGCCAGAATGTTATAGTTATTTTATTCAAAAAGGGACGACATATATACATCGACATTATCGAACTGTTCTATTTGTAAACATTCTTACAATCTCAAAATCAGAATCTTCTGCTTAGCTTAAGTTTTAACCCTTCTTTGCATGATTTTTTCTTTATTGGTGAAATAAATCAAGTTGATATAATCCATGTTCAAAATTAAAGGAAAAATGGTTAAAAAAATCTTAGTATATATTTATAGTATAAATTTAGCAAAAAACAATATGCTAAAAATTTCCATCATCATCCAAAGTTAGCTTAATACTAAATAGAAATAAAAGAGGAAAATAACAGAAACACGTGTTACAAACCTTTCTTCCACTCATTTTCAATTTTTTAGCAATAGAAACTCTAATATAATAAAACAAAATTAAAAACGAAATCCTACGTTTATTGCAACTACAACAAACAGCGGAATGAGACAACTTTAAGAACTGATAATGACACTTGTTTATTTTTGACAGCTATGTTTCTTTTTATGCAATGGACATTAAAAAGGTATCCAAACACGATCCACTTAAAGTGAACTTGTTCTTTTATATAATTTTTGGGCATTATAGGTTATGATGGAAATTTCCACCATTATGCAAAGAAGGGTTAAGAATACTACAGTAATACAGAGTGTATTAACACATTTTTAGAACGATTTCGATAAAGAATTAAAAAAAAAAATAAATGTTTTAGAATAAAAATTTTTGGCAACAGCTTATTATTTTTGCAATGAGAAATATCGTCTGTTGCTTTTAAATTTATTCTTCTTTCAAAATGTCGCATGTAAACTAGCTGTGGATTGAAGGATATGTTTTTGCGCTTTCCAAAGAGAAATATTCTTATTCTAGA
Source organism: Latrodectus geometricus (assembly GCA_026290005.1). Taxonomy (NCBI): domain Eukaryota; kingdom Metazoa; phylum Arthropoda; class Arachnida; order Araneae; family Theridiidae; genus Latrodectus; species Latrodectus geometricus. Next base: position 188,831 of record JAPDSC010046664.1, read on the forward strand.
ATTCAAAAACGTTGTGAAGTGCAGGGTATTAAAATTTCTAAGCGTAACATTATTAATCGGACAGGTAAAAACCGTCAATCATTGTTTCTACGTGGAAAGAAGATTCCAAAGGAATATCCGAAAAAGGTCTGTACTGTTTCAAATCGCTGGTAACAAGAGAAAATTCGCCAATACAGAAATCAATTGCAAAGTCTTTAGATACATCTGTAGCAATAATAAATAAAATAATAAACCAAGATTTACGAATTAAAAAAGCTAAAATACATACTGTTTACCAGCTTTTGCCGAGACAAGTAGCTCAAGGCAAAACATTTTGTTGAATCTCGTGTGAAAACCATTTAGCAGGAGATAAATGGAAATACATTGTGACCCTTGATGAAGCTTGGGTTTACCTAAATGACTGCAACAAGAAAAGGTCTATTTTCTTTAGATATCGAAGAGAAAAAAATGCACAAACCTGGTTCCCTCAATATAAAGAAAGTTTCAGTAAGGGGTTTATGATTGTCGCAGGTTTCTCCTACAATGGGAAATTAAAAATAAGAAGAGTAGGAAAAAAATTTTAAAATCAACTCATCATACTATCAGAAGATTTTACGTTCAATATAAAGAAGAAATTCCACTTTTTTATCCAACCGACTTTCATTGAGTGAAACTTCATCAAGACAAAGCTACAAGACATGTTTCGAAAACTACTTCAGCATTCTTTGAAAAAATGAAGATTAATACAGGTATTGCATATATATCTCTTGAACATATTCCTGAGAAGTCCCCTGATGTTTTACCTATAGACTATTGTGACTTTGATATGTTAAAAAGAGCTCTTTCTAAACGCAAATAATCCACCACAGACTCTGGAAAGTAGTAGAAGAGGAATAAAAAGCAATAACCCAGGAAATTTTATGAAAAGTATCATGGAAATCACGATGCAGACCTTTAGTCCAGAAAAAAGGCTATCAGATTGAACATTTAAGAAAAAGTCTTTACATTTTAAACATTAGTTAAACGGGCAATAAATCTTTCTAAAAATCTGTTGATACCCTCTGTATATTCAATAACCTTTTACGACGCTGTTCAGCGAGCGCCACTGATTGTTTTCACACTCCATTTTGGTTTTTAGAGCGCAATATTTCCCTATCTATTCCGATTAGCTTATTCTCTATTTTTTTAGAGAAAATTCTTACACTTTTTACATTATTCTTAAAAAATACCTATTTTTAATTTTAAAATGAAATTGATAAAAATCAATTAATCAATCCCTATTGCATGTTCAGTTCTTTATAAAATTTATAAATTAAAAAAAAAATGAATACAGTTTTAAATCGCGTAATTTTTTTTGAGAATACATCATTCAAAATTATCCAATAATATTGATAAGAATGTGTAATAAATTTTATTCACTTATTACAGAAATGAAAAAGCTCGATTTTTTAAAAAATGAGTAATAAAATTAATTAAAATTTTCTGGAAAGCTTTTGTATAATAGTTTTAAAAATGAAAGTTATTGAAGGAGAATCCAGTTGAAATTACGTTAAAAATATTTTCGTCATTAAAAAAGTACTTAATTAATTTTCCTTATTTTTTAAATAACAAATTCATTTGTAATTAATTTAATATCTTTCATGTGAAAGATTTTATATCTGCCATCAATATTTTTTAAAATATCAAACTTTATGAGCTTTACCTAAAGTGATTTGGTATTGTCAAAACTCTCTGGAAGGAAATAATTACCCTTTATATTTTTCTTTATTAGATTTGGGGAAACGGAGCAGAATTTTCATTTGGAAGTTATAAAATGAAATAGACGATTCTAACGGACTTCGGAAAATCCATTTCTGAAGAAATATTTTCCATTAATTCTTGTTAGGATTTCCATTGGCGTTACCATAGTAACGCATTTCACCTTGAATGTTCTTTTTCACTAATGAAATAGGTTTTCTTTTATTTCGTTTTATCCATGAAATTTACTGTCTCTCTATAAGTTTTTTTTTTTTTTTTTTTTTTTAAAAAAAATTTTTTGAAGATGTTTTTTTAGTGTGTACAAGAAATTTACACAATACTAGTAAAAGTATATTTAAGTTAAACTGGTATATTTTTTCCAAGTATAAATTACTTTAAATACATTATTTTTGTATACAAATCTTATTATTTTGTCCCTTTTAACTTGAGTTTTATTAATTTATGAATCTGGCAGTACCAATTAGCACACATCCTTAAATTTTGTTTATTTTAAATAATTATTATGCTTGAGATATATTCGCTGAATGTAAAAGTTTTTTATTGCTTGTTAACAATTAAAAAATAATTAATTGTGCTTTTAGCTTTTTTCACAATGTTAAATCATTACTTTTGTTAAAAAATTTTTAAATTATTATGATGTCTATTAAATCTTTACCAATGTAGAATATATTAATTTGTCCTATTAATTAAAGTAATGATCTATATACAATGTTAATTTTTTAAATTTTCAAGTGTTAATTAGGCAAAAGATTTTGCGATTTTATTGAAACTATTTCTGAAGTTAGGTGAACATATTTCTTTTGTGTCTATTTTTATTTAAAACTTTTGTAATTTTTAAAAATGTTTTATGTATTTCAACTTCATCATGTATTTTATCTTTCCTTCTTAAACAACATGAAACAGAAAAATGCTTTTAAAATGATCACTAATGTACCCATTGCTTAGACTCTATATTAAGATATATTTCGAAAAAGCTCTATAACATTTTAAATAAATGGGTTATTTGAATCTCGTTATTTGTACTTTGATGGTACAGTTGTCTTGTAGTAGTCGTATGCATGCTACATCTAAAAACATCTCAACAAAGAATTCCGCATGAATGAATTGTACTACATAAACAGAATGTATTTAAAATTGTTTTAATTTTCCTCAGCTGCATCATTTTAAATGCATTGCTTACCAATGAATCGCATATCATTACAACCACCTGAAATATCTTAAAATACCGTAACGTGGCTCTAATGGTATACGTGGCATAAAAATTTGAAACATAGTTTACTTTGGAACGCATCCTTCCGTCCTACCATGAATATAATGTTCACTTGACTCAATCTATACGTTGTCCTAGTATCATATTGGATTTCAAAATTAGAAGCATATCCTTTGTCTACTACCATGAATCATTTGACTCTTGGTGTTACTTGTATCCACTAGTCGTGTTGGGCATAAAATTAGAAACATGTCCTTTGTCTTCTACCATGGATCGTTTGACTCTTGGTGTTAA
>JAPDSC010046664.1:201455-233900 GCA_026290005.1 Latrodectus geometricus
CATAAAGTGGTTGCTTCTTTCGTTACAAATGAGATCATGTGTACGTCACTTTATTTTACTTATGATTGGTCTGTGAATGAAACAAATATTCGTTTTCACCCATAATGTTGAATATACAATTTTGTCCACCCATCAACAACAAGTCCATGTGTCAGTGGGATGAGCTCTTCAGTGAGGAGTTGGAAAGAAAATGTTGGCCGATATCTCAGTGGGATGGGTTATTTCGTATATTCTTGGAGATTTGTCTCTCTCTGGATACCGATATTAAAAAATAAATACTTATGAATCATTCAGTAAAGATAAATTTATCTCATGTAGCTTTAAAGCAATTAAATATTATTATTTGATTGTTTATCCAAGCAATCAATAAATCTTAACGTCCACTACTTTATTGTTAATTTAAATCGGCCAGGACGATTTAAATGTTTTTATTTTTTTCACTTTTTTTTAAAACTCTGTTCTATAATTACAGTTTAAAAAGCTCAGCAAAACCTATTTAATAAACCAAAGTTAATTAATGGACAAATATAGATAGAAATAAATAGGAAACTAATCCATTAAGTTAGGAAATTAAAATTTATTTAGAAAGTATACGTAATTAGGTGTAATAATTACTTGAAACATATTTATTTTATTTTCATATGAAGTATAAAATAAATTGGGCTTATGTTATTATTACATCTAATTATTTTCATTTGACAAGCAAATGTCAGTTGTTTTTTTTTCCACATGAAATTATAGTTTATCAATCATAGTTTTTCTTGATTGGCTTGTTTTATTTATTAAATTTGAATGTACATCATGTGGATTAAATTGGTATTATATTATTTTTTTATTCAAATTTTATGTTTCATTATCAACGTTTGAAAGCTTTGTAAAAGTTGGAGAATAAGGATTGTTAAATCAGAGAATTTGAACGTTTCCACTGAAGTAATGATAATTAAGTGAATTCTATTGTAAACGTAATGAAACGCACTTTATTTCGCGGGTTGGTTTTGATGATAGCGTATAGGATACCCTAAAGCGGGTGTATGGAGTCCTCCTCGTAATATGTGATTTTCATAGATAGTAGGCTCTGTGCCGCAAGGGAAGAAACCATGAAAACTCTGAAGCACTCACCAGGACAGACAGAAAGCAATACGCTATATCCAACTCCCATTCTTCTAATGTGGCTTGGGTAAACGCTGTTTTGTCACTTAACCCTTTTTTGCATGATTTTTTCTTTATTGGTGAAATTAATCAAGTTGATATAATTCATGTTTAAAATTAAAGAAAAATGGTTAAAAAAAATCTTAATATATATTTATAGTATAAATTTAGCAAAAAACAATATGCTAAAAATTTCCATCATCATCCAAAGTTAGGTCATTAGCTTAGTACTAAATAGAAATAAAAGAGGAAAATAACAGAAACACGTGTTACAAACCTTTCTTCCACTCATTTTCAATTTTTTAGCAATAGAAACTCTAATATAATAAAACAAAATTATAAACGAAATCATACGTTCATTGCAGCTACAACAAACAGCGGAATGAGACAACTTTAAGCTCGTTTCACTGATTATGACACTTGTTTATTTTTGACAGCTATGTTTCTTTTTATGAAATGGACATTAAAAAGGTATCCAAACACGATCCACTTAAAGTGAACTTGTTCTTTTATATAATTTTTGGGCATTATAGGTTATGATGGAAATTTCCACCATTATGCAAAGAAGGGTTAAACCATTTCTTTAGAAGATTTCATAGAAATGATTTTGATAATAAATCATTTAATAATTATTCATGAAAAATTTTAATTCTGACCACCGAGAATTTGCTCTTATAATTTTTCACTCTTAATAATCTCATATTTAACATGTAATCACAATAATCTAATGCTAAAGTATTTTACACTTTTAATAATCTGGTATTAAAAGTCTAAAATACAGAATTTCAATGTTTTCTATCATATTAGTTTGGGGAAAAAGTAATCCATTATTTTTTCGGTAGACGTCTGTAGTGATCGATATCTCGTGAGGTATCTATCAAACAATTTCAGATTTATGCTCGTTGGAAAGGTGACATTTGACACTAAAATATCCTCTTTCGGTTTTTTGTTTGATTCATTCAGTTACGAATACAAGGTTTTAAAAATGGAAGACAACAAACAGAAAATTCGATACATTTTCGTTTTTCTCTTGTAACGGCGAAAAAGATAGCCGGGTGGCTAAAATTGTGAAAGGTGTTTATCGTCCTATATACGACTGTAACAACCAGTTACGTACAATTTTTGTTTCGTCGATTCCGTTCGGGTATTTTTGATGTTAGAGATGCACCTCGCATGGGGATACAGCATCGTCGAAAATGTCTATAAAATATCAAAAATGATCGAAGTGAACTGCATGTCAGCAGTCGTAACGCGCAAGACCTAAAAATCTACATGAAAGCTGTTTTAAACCTTTTTACAAAGTGAATCCAAAAGAAGTTACATAAAGTTCACGTAAAAATAATGGATTTCTTTTTCCTCAACGTAATATAATGATGTGTTTGTCGATCACTGATTTTGATTAGTATTTGGTGTTGTAGTTTTGTGAAAGCTAGGCTGGCAGTATGGGGTGCGCTGCTCCACTATTCAAACTTCAGTGTCAATCAACATAAAAACGAAAAAGATCGATACTGTTAAATGTAGAAAACAATATTAGAGTAGCATTGTGTCATTTTTACGACCCAATGTAAATTAAATTATCAAAAAACATCATTAAATTCAAATTTCTCATTAAAAGTACCTTATTTTTATATAATTAATCCCTTAATAAACGCTCTGTTGTTTTGTATTATAATAGTTTATTTTACATTAAAACTTATGATTATAAATTATTTTACGCAGTATGTGCATTATAGGTAAGTATAAACAACTTCTAAACTTATCTTTTTCTTTGTGTGTCACCAAATTTTGAAATTGTTAAAAGTGTACCGCGACAAAAAAAAATGAGAATTACAGATATTGTATTTATAATTCTACCTGTGGGATTTGTTTTTCACAAAATGGCAAAATCTATCGTCTTTTGACGGTTTTATTTTGATAAATTTAACAATCTAACAAGCATAAAACAAGACTAAATTTCCATAATTTATTATAACTCCGAATTATTTCACAAAGTGTGTTCACTGATGACAATGTGATCCTTCTGAGATCTTATCCAATTGATAACTAAGCTTGATTCCCCATCGGATAGGGAAGATACGCTCTCAATTCCCTTTTTAAGGATTAATGTGAGTTGCTACTACTAATTTAGGTACTTCGAGAATTAGAGATCAAACACGATTGGTAGTGGTTTATATTTGAAGCAACTATTATACTTTTGCTTTAAATATTCCTGTAGGAGTGTTCAACATAGACATTTACCATTAAGAACGTATCATGTTATTAGGATAGATAGACCTTAATTTTTACAATTTCATTTCCTGAAATGGTTAAATATTTTTATTAGCATTAAAAATGAGATTTTTCTACACACAATTCATTGATAAAAAATTTCAAATAAATTCATTGAAGAAACTTTTGATTTGAATTTTTATTTGGCTTTGAATAATACGGTGTTCTCATACAGAATAGAATAAAAAGAATTTCTTATAAGAATCACATGGTTTATTTTATGAATAAATAATAAAAAATGATTAGGTATTACCAATACAGAATTTTTTCGAATTTGTAACAGGGATTTATAAATATTCTTAATTATTATGAATAATTTAAAGCTTATAATCAGTTTTTCTCCAAGAATTTTATTTATTTAAAAATAAATCACTATACAGTATTTAAAATTGAAAATCAAAAATAATTAAATATATATTGAGAAAATGCGTTGAAAATAATTATAAATTATTGTATTTGAGAACTGTAAAAAATAATGCATATCAAAATGTCTCATAAATTTTTTTATATATTACACAATTAAAAGAAACACATTTATTCCCACAAACAAATAATATAAGACATAAATTATTTATGAGGTTTTAAAATAATAAATCAGAAGCTTGTTTAGAGTCATCAACCATTCACACTTAAATTGCATTGTATTTTTGTAGTAATTGCACAGTAAATGTCAAGACTCGACATAATATTGTTACTAACGGTAGACTTTAATAGTTATAATTAATAATTACTAACGGTAGACAATAATTTAGAAACCCAGTTTTCTTGGATCACACCCTTCATATCCAATTGATTTCAGTTTTTCCTTGTTTATCCAATTTTAGTATCATTTAAAAATTTAGTATGTTCCCTTTTATTCAGGCTAGGTCTCTTCCATTTAAATGTATCTTCTAATCTTGCGACAATCTTCATTTTATTCTAAGTGCTCGCGATCATGGAACACATATATGGAGACAGGGCGATTCTAATCAAAATTCCTTAAATCTGGTTTCATAACTTCCATAGGAATTTGACACAACAGAGTCAATTATGTATACTTGTACTGCAAGGTACTCTAACGATTCACATGTATTTTGCGGATGTATTGTAGCTAATATTATGTTATCGACAACGTCTAGGCTTTGCTATATCAGCAAGGAAATGATGCTCAGCTCAAAATTAACCGGTATGTAATTGACGAGTCAAAGGAACTTGTTCCATTGCAGCACATTTTGATAAGTGGAGCAGGTAACTTCCGCCCTCTCAACCACCGAATTCGTTCTGTAGCTACATTTATGGACAAAATATAATGCAGGACACAAGCAATTTAATAGACTTGCGCTATTGAAAATCAGTATATGTGATTAGTAACGGTTATTTTTCAATCCAGTACAAAATAAGCGTTCCTTTCTTTTGCTGTTAAACAAAGTATTTTTTCTGAACTTATAATCCTTTGATCGTTTGTCTTTCCATTGATCTTACACTTTCATTGTCACGTTTTAGTTTTTCTGTGATTTTTTTTTTTTTTTTTTTTGCAACAGATTTTATATTAATTATCTTTGACTTCTTCAAGGCTATTTATCAAATTAAAGTAACACTTCTACTTAGAAATCTCAAATTTAATGAAATTATTTGAAACAAGTAGTTACAGATTTTGTAATTCTTATGAGAGGATTTCTTTTATTCTGATATGAGAAAGAGAAATTACCTAGTCGAAATTAAGTACTGAAAACTGATTGTATAATTCGCTTAAATTTATTTCCCATTTCGTTTCATGATGAATCTTTTGATTAGATAATTAGCTGACAACTCAACACTGACAGCATTTATGCAGATGATGAATCAGAATTTTTTTTTATCCGCCCTTGACATTTCCTGATTCCATTTGACTAATGTCCTCCATCGATCTTGGCGAGAAATGATGCGTGAAAACGGCTCATTTTGAAAAAAAGGATCGCAATTGTAATCAATGGGCACGTTAAAAGTTCTTTTGTGTCGTGTCTGAGTGTGGTGAACTTGCACGCTTTTGCGCCAATCTCTTGAAACACAAACGTATGCCGTCGTCAAGGAAATTGGCTAACCCATTAAGCTTACCGTCACGCTCTGTGCCTATTCTGTTGACATCTTTGCTTAGTTTTGTCTAAATAACTTTCTTTTTTTCCTACGTGATATGGAAAGCATTTGATTGCCTTTATATCAATCACAATCCTTGAAGATGAAAAGGATAAAATTGCTTAGATTTTTGTAGTTCTTGTAACAGTAATAAGTGATACAGGTGTCAATTATTATTTTCTGTAATTTGAGAACGGCAGCTATTTTAGTTTCAGCAACAAAAGATTCTTTTCAAGAATGTATTTAAATAATAAAGACGAACTTATAACAAACAGAAATATCACTGGAATTTATAATATCTATCGAAATTCGCAGAAAATTAATCGGTTTAGGGAAAATATTTATGTTTGCTTGTTTCATGATGATCCTTTTAAGCACTCTATTTTTACTGACTGAAGCTATTTAACATAAGCAGCCTAATAAAATTTTTAACCCAATGGACATCTGAGTTGGTATTCTTTACTACAAATTTAAATTCAGATAAAAGGGGTGCTTTAGAAGACTTTAAGATGAACGCATTCAAGTCTTTCCAACATGACGATTTTTGTTAGAATCGGATATTAAGCCTGCTTTCTTTAGGAATTAATAAAGAAATGATAATAGAACTTGATAATTTTTGCAATAATATAACCTAATTACTAATCAAATTATTTTAATTCTTGTTACAAAAAAGTATTAAATGATAGTTGGTTCGAATAAGAGTTTGTAATTATTCATTGTTCTGCAAAAATCAAAGATAACTGAAATTACTTTGAATGCCATCTTTTATTTGTTGCATTTTGAAACATATTTCACGATAGAAGAACAAACCTACGACGGAAATTTTGTTGCATCTGCACTACTGGCCATTAAAATTGCTACACCAGGAAGAAATGCAGATAACTAAATGATATATATTGGATAAATAAATCATACTAAAAATAACAAGTGATTAAATTTTCAAAAAATTTGGCTGGATAGGTCTTAAGAAATCAGTACCCAGAACAACCACCTCTGGCAGTAATAACAGCAGTTATACACCTGGGCGTTGAGTCAAACAGAGATTGGATTGCATATACAGGTACAGGTGCCCATGCAGCTTCAACACGATGCCACATTTCATCAACCGTAGTGACTGGCGTTTGGTGATGAGCCAGTCGCTCGGCAACCATTGACCTGACGTTTTCTACTGGTGAAAGATCTGAAGAACGTGCTGGCCAGAGCAACAGCCGAACATGTTCCGTATCAAGGAAGGTCCGTACAATACCGGCAACATGCGGTCCGGCATTATCCTGCTGAAACGTATGGTTTCGCAGGGCTCGAATGAAGGGTAGAGCCACGGGTCGTAACACACCAGAAATGTAACGTGCACTGTTCAAAGCACCATCAATGCGAACAAAAGGTGACCGAGACGTGTATCCAATGTCACCCCATACCATCACGCCAGGTGATGGGCCAGTATGACGTTGTCGAATGCAAGCTGCCAGTGTGCGTTCACCACGATGCCTCCAAACACGGATGGACCATCATGATGCTGTACACAGAATCTGGATTTATCTGAAAAGATGACATCTCGCCATTCGTGCGCCCAGGTTCGTCGTTGGTCACACCATTGAAGGCGCTTTTGTCTATGACGCAGCGTCAAGGGAAGTCGCAGCCATGGTCTCCGAGCTGAGAGTCCATGCTGCTGCAAACGTCGTCGAACTGTTCGTGCAGACACTTGCTGTCTTCCAAACGACACCGTTTCTTGACTCACGGCTCGTGACGTGGTTGCACGATCCATTATGGCCATGCGGATAATATGCCTGTCTTCTCGGCTGCTAGTGATAGGTGGTCGTTGAGATCCCGCATGGCGTTCCGTATTATCGTCCTGAGCCCATCGATTCCATATTCTGCTAACAGTCATTGGATCTCGACCGACCCGAGCAGCAATACTGCGATAAGATAAACCGCAATCCCGGTACGCTACAATTCGACCTTTATTATAGTCAGAAACGTGATGGTACGCATTTCTCCTTCTTACACAAGACATCACAACAACTTTTCACCAGGCAACAACGTTGAAATGCAATTTGTGTATGAGGAACTGGCTGAACAATTTCCTCATGTAAACACAATGCAGGTGTCGCTACTGGCGCCTGCTTTGTCTGAATGCGCTGAAAAGCTAATCATTTGCATATCACAGCACTTTCTTTCTTACTTATAAATTTCACGTCTGTAGCATGTCTCCTTCTTGGTGTAGCAATTTTAATGGCCAGTAGTGTATTATGTAGTAGCGGTTATAAACGTCAATTGACAAAAAAGTTGAAAATTATAATGATTGGCCTAGTCATATTTACTTATATGGGAGAAAAATTGAACAAAAACGCAGAATGTAATTTTTTTGTTTATTAAAATTTAAATAAATATGTGAGCCGTTGTGACCTGGTTGGTTAGGCCGTCGTTCTCGTTATCGGAAGGTAGTGAGTTCGAGTCACAACTTATACGTAGATCCGTCGTGTTCACTAATGGTGACTGGGCACATAAAATATGTCGTGTTCCCAATGTTCTCCATCTTATCCTCGCATTCCAAATTAATTCCTCTGAGGGTGTTTGTAGCCAGGCCTTGGATCTTCTCTGACTTCAATCTCTGAATTGGAAGACCCAGATGGTGCTGACATCTATAAGCAAAGTCGTGTTTCCATCTGCGAGGGAAGGGGTGCTCTCTTCATAAACGGGAGACAGGTGGGCTTTGTTTCACCATGTGTCACTAATAACAACTACTATATAAATAAAATTGAAATATGTAATTAAGAATTTTTTTATTAAACTTTTTAAATAAATAAACAAGCCTTACGCAATAATTATAATTTTATTTGCGATAAAAGCTAAAAATTCTTTCTAAAATATTTCATGTTAAGAACTGCTTAATGTATCTTAGATGTCGAATCTTCTTATGTTTTCTCTCTTATTAAATTTATATTTTGTGTGAAATAGAAATTACGGAGTTACTTAAAACTGAGTTTCTCACATGTGTATTTTTAAGTTAAGATTATTCTTTTCATAAGCATGTTACGCATTATTAGAGATTGCCAATTTTAAAACATTTATTCTAAAATGTTCCGTATTCGTTATCATTTCAAAGTGACAGACATTTTAATGTTTTTTTTCTGAAAAAAGATATTTAATACTTATTTTGAACATATCTGTCTATTATTAACGCGTACGATAAATCGCGATGTTTTTCTTGCATATTCTACATGATATTATGTAACGCTTTTTTCGAATAAAATAACAGAATTCCATGTATGATGCCATTTATTTGACATGCTGTTCTATACTTCTTTAAGGCAAGCAAGCAATATATTAGCAGTGGATTTTAGATAAAATTGTCAATAATCACCATAAAAAAGGGTTGAACATCCAATAAATCTGTAATTGTTTATTGAAAATCTGTAAATGAATGCTATTTATAAATTCGAAGCTCACTTTGCCTAGGGTCTTCGGCGCATAAGGTACCATGTTCAGTTCCTACTCAGGTCAACTCCCGAGCATGCACATCCATTGGGGTGCATGCTGGAGAGTTTTCCAAGTTTTCGCCCTTGTGATTCGTGGATGTTGTCCACTCTATATGGAATTTACGCTGTGGATGATAAAATGCTTTACAATGGCTATAGAGTTAACGCTGTGTCAAAATTTTGAAATCAGATGAGTATAGTTTGAAAATCATAGGAAAACATTGTGCAAATCCGTATTTACGGGCAAAAATCCGTGAATAGATAATTATTTACTCTTAGAAATAAAGGCGAAATTCACCGATAACTAGCTAGCACCCCAATTAACATTTCACAAAACAATAAAAAAATTTTTTTTTAATTTTTGAACAACAGAAGTAGATATTAAAAAAAAATCAATATTTTAATGTAACAAGTGCTTTATTAAAGCAAGTTACATATTGTGTTCAGAATTGTAGAAACTGCTGTATCCTTTTCTATGAGGATTTCGTTTCCTGAATCGTTCTTCACTTTTCATCTCTTGTGACACGGACTTTCAAGTGATAATCTGGACTATTTGGGGTATTTTATTTATTTTTTTTTTCATTTTCTCGGTATCAAATGTCAGTAGCGCAAAGGTTGCGCTCACAATTGTGAGGATGTAATTCCATCAGCACATCAAACGACGACCTCTTTTAGTTCCGCAAGATTTCCGAAAATTCTTGGAAAGTAATTGATAAGGTGGTTTGAGGACGGTGCGCGCGCATTCTAAAGTACAAGTCTCCCATATTTTTTAAGGTAAGAGGAACGTTTATTATTATTTTTTTTTTACGTCTGTTTTTTAAGTTCCGGGTTGGTTGTACCAATCATTAATAGGTTAAGGGTTTATTCCTTTTCTACTCACTAGAAATTGAAATACGGAAATTGTTTTTATTTCAAACATCAAGTAAACTTGTGAAAGTCAGGTTCGTGATTTTTTTTCACATTGAAATTTTAGTGGTATTTCCGATTTAAAAGAAATATGAATTTATTAATAAGCATAATTTGTTTTTGCTGAATTTATTATTATTCATTATAATTATAAATTCAATAAACAAATATGCTATTATCAATAAATATATATGTGTGCATATTTTGCACAACCATAACAAACATGTATGTCTTGGACAAACTATTTGATTTATAATTACAATCATATATATCAAATCACATAGCTTGTTTTCAGATTTAGTAATTTATTAATCAGTCTAATTTACCAGTAATTAGTTAATTTAGAATTGGATATCAGTCACGATTGAAAGTGCCAATTTTAGATTTATTTTTGTACAAGAAATTCACACACACACACACACACACACACACACATAAACACACAGTTTCATTTAAAAAATAATTATTTAAGAAGGCTTATAATTATATCTAATATTTATGCTTACTTTTATCAAAGTATTTTCTTCTTGCATTACATAAAAATGAACTCAATTAGGATTTTTGTTAAAATAGATATTCATAAAATTTACTTTTTAAAATTTATTTTTATAATGCTTTGTTGTTTTTAGTGTTTTTCACCGTGATCCATTGATGTTTGTTGTAAAAAAGTCGTAGGTTTGATACCTAACATTACTGTACTGAAAGAAGTGCAAACATTTTCCAGGCTTTCGACTAGTAAAAATTCCTTCGAAAAACCCTTCTTGCTTAAAACAAATCTTTTTTTTCCCCCCAAGTGCCAGCCAGGCTGGCAGTATGGGTACGCTGCTCCACTTTTTCATCTGAACCAAAATTGGATGTGGAGTCCGACTTCCTCAGTACACACATGTCATCTATACCCGTTTATCGGGTAGGCAACCATTCACAACCCATTCATACAAAGAAAGGACAAAGACAAGAGAGAGAGAAAGGAAAAGTACTTTCATGACCGAACCGGGATTCCAACCCAAACCTCCCTATCTGCAGTCAGGCAAGCTGACCACTAGACAGAGTAGGCGGTAACAAATCTGTTGTGTATTACGTTATACTAAACAGTATTATGAGAACAGTTGGTAGTAACAGTATGTTGTAATGAGAACAATTTGTAGTATCATTTTATTGTAATGAGAACAGTTAGTAATAACAGTATGTTGTAATGAGAATAATTAGTAGTAACAGTATTTCATTTATATTTTTCAACTATTATTTAAGAATTAATTTACTAGTTTTATAATACATAAATAATAAATAATTATATCTAATATAAAATAGATAAATAATACATTATTTATATTTTTTATATTAGCTACATATCTTTATGGAATATTTAATATTCTGTCATTGTAGTAAATTGAGAAATAAATTTAACGAATCTAAGGATCACGAATCTCTGAAAAAATGTTTTTTTCTAATTATTTTAAACTTGTTCATATTTCTTTATCAGACTAAGTTAATTTGGGGAGTATAAGAAATCTCAGAATAACTTGGTATCAATTACACAAAATATCAGAGCTATCAAGTTCCACGAAGTTATTTAGTTGTCAAAATATTTTTAACTGATCTGTTCTCGTGTACCAAAAAAGACAAGAATCAATCATTTTATGTTCAAGATATTGAAAAGGCAGGGAATTTAAATATTTAAAAACATTTAAATAATATATTTTATTCAGATTCTCTTTTAAATAAAAAGAATTATGTTTATTCTTTGTTTTTGTGTTGCATACAAAATATTGATAAGACAGTTGAAAATCTCAAGTATATAAATGAAAAAATGGGAAAATACTTTTACCTTTCATTGAAATTTAATAATTATTCAGAATATGAAGACAGTAAACAAAATTAGTTATTTTAAAATAAAGCAAACAGTTTTTCTTATATTTGCATAAAAATATAAAACATTTAAATCCGTAATATACGATAAATTTTTTTATATTATTAGATTGATATCAAATTAAAATAGCAAAAAATGTTCCTAATGTCTAGGAACGTTTTTATATGGGACAGTTAAAAATTTAATTTAACTATATTAAAAATGTTTATTTTTTTATTTTTTTAACGAGATTAAATTTAGTGTAAAATATTCTCGAATCTAGTACAGTTCATTGTTTTTGAATCTGTTTGTTAAAGTCATTGATGGTAAAAAAAAGTGGATTCAAATCCTTTTGTTACGAAGTTTTTAGCTGAAGTAAAACGTAAATATTATGTTAAAAAATAATTAAATATTTTTTCCAGAAGCATTTCATAAATTTTTAAATAAAATTACAAGTTAAATTCGCAAGTTATTTATTTGAATTCTTTTAGAATTTATTTTTTTGGTTTATTTATTTTATTGAAAGAAATTAAGTTTATATCGATAAAGTTGTTTCACATTGCGATAAAATATATTGGGCTTCTAGTGTCGAATCACGACTTCAATTCACACAACAGTTGGTAAGCGGTAGGAGTTGGCTGAAATTAATTTTTTTAAAAATTACGTGAAAAAACAGTTCTAAAAACAAACTTTACGAAAAGAATTTCTAATTAAAAAATGCATATGAAATTCATAAATTAATGATTAAAATAATTGTAGAACTCTTTATATTTTGTAAATAGAATTTTAATTTGGTATTCACAAACTTTTCATTTGATTCAGAAAATTATTTTATTTCGATTTATTTCGATTCACCTTATATACAATAATCGATACATTTTTTTTATTCAAGTTTTTTAATCAAAAAAATATTTAAAATTAGACATGCTCGAACGTACTCGTTATAATTAGTTCACACATTTATTGAAAAATTACTTGGGTAATCTATAATTTACTAGATTGAGGAAATTATTTATATTCTGTTAAAATTATTTCGGAATATAATTTTAATTTTTTTAAATCATATATTTATTCACTGAATGGGTACATATCAAGTAATAATTCTAATTTAAAAAATTGTGCTCGATGACAATGTAAAAATAAGGAACAATTTAAAAAATTGTGTTTGAAAAAAGACAAATGCAACAATTTTTCTCCCAGAAATAATTCATAATTTATTAAAAAAAATAAATAAATAAAATTCACAAATTACTGATTTGATTGGATTTTCAAATTATCTATTTGATTAGCAAGTTATTTTTGGGACAATTATAATTTATTTATTTTATTTTAAATATTAATTTACTGCATATATCAGTACTAAAAACTTAACTACTTTAGAATTTTATTGATGAATTATATTTTCATTCATTAATAAAGCTTAAGATATATTTAAGAATCCTGGTTTTTGTGAAAGTTCGAAAATTTATTTCAAGTAGTATTCAAATATTTTAGCAACTTTATATTTAAACTAACGGACCAGGCCTGCCAGATTCATGCCTGTTGAGAAACGTATAAGTAATAATGCTTGCAATTTTTTTTTCCGTGGAAACTAGAAAAAATCGTGATTTGGAAAAATAACGATGTTTACTATTTATTTAGCTGTATTCAAAACGTTGTTTTGCTCACGAAATGAAATCCTTAGTACTACTAAAAACAGAACAAGTGTTGTGTTGAACATTTGAAAATTCTTTTAGTTGCGAAATTATTATTTAAATAGTATTTTTTATTCTTGTTCCAAAGTATATGATTTATCCTATCGATGGCATATTGTGCAAAGTGTGAACATATGCTTAGCCATGGCTGAAAACAATACACTTTAAAAAATTGAAAAAAAAAAGTAAATATGGTTATTTTTTTGTGGTAAGACGTGCACAAAAAAGTGCAGGCAAATTTTCCTGTGGAAACGAGGAAAAATTGTGATCTCGAAAAATAACGATATTTACTATTTATTTAGCTGCAATCAAATCGTTTTTTTTTTTTTTTTTTTTTTTTTTGGCGCGCGCGCGCAAGATGAAATTTCTAGTATAGATCAGTTAAAAGCAAAGCGAATGAGGCGTTGAACATTTAAAAATTCAATTTAGCTACGATTTAAATAGTTAATAATTTCGTATTTTTATTCTTGTTCCAATATATATAATTTTTCTTGCCGATGTAATATTGTGCAAATTATAAACACACATTCAGGTAATGGAAAAAAAAGCAGTACGCTTTCAAAAAATGAAAAAAAATAGTAAGTATTTTACTTTTTTTTTTGTTTGGAAAGACGGTTACATAAAATTTGCGATTCGGAAAAATAACGATATTTGCTATTTATTTAGTTGTATTCAAAACATTGTTTTGCATTTAAACAAATTGAGATTTCAAGTGTGGATCAGCTAAAAACAAATCGAATGCGTTACAATGCAGGAAAATTCCTTTAATTACGAACATATTAAACACTAAAATCAAATTGTTTCTTATCCTTGTTCCAAAAAAGTATACTGTATTTGCCGGCGCGTATAAGACTCGCATTCTTTCTTTGAAAATAAGCCTGAAAGACACTTCGATACTGTAATACTTAAATATCAACCCTCAGTTTTTGATTACATTCATTTCTGAAAATTTGCTCTATTCGGAGGTATTGCGAATATTTCTTGTTCCCTTGGTGAGTATGGGATCACTACAGTTACACAGATTTCAGTGAATGGCGCTGTCAGCGACTATGACAGCTGGCTTCCTTTAATCATTCCAATTTTTGTGACCACTTTTAAGTATAGAGTGAAATTTATACTGCTTTATTTTCTTTAATTTGTTTGCAAGTTATCGATCAAAAGCAATGTTGGTATTGCTATAACACAGCATACTATCTATAAGTGATTACGTATGCTTTTCGGGCCACTTTCAACTGAGAAAATGATAACAAGTAGGCAGAACCGGAAAAAGAAGATCTAATATATATAAATATATATGTTAAATTTAAAGTATATAATCCAGTTATTTCATAAAATACCTAGTTATTCCATGAAGTAACTGATCGTATCCGTTAAAAAGTGTAATATGTTATTAATTTCACACTTTAACTTGTTATTCTACTAAATAACTGGGTATTCTGTAAATAAACTTATAGACAATTAAAATGGAAATGAAGCAATTTATCTAATTTATGCAGCGTATAAATGGTATTTATGGAAACGTACCATAAATTATTTGTAACAACAAGGATTACTAAAATGACACTTTGAATTACAAAGAACAATATTTCAAAAATAAAAACATTTTTTATTGACACACTGGGTTTTACACCGAACATTTTTTAAATCCTTGACCAGTACCTAAACTTTGAGCTGTAGCAACCGATATTTCTCCATCAAAATATATAATCCAGTTATTTCATTTTTAATTTTGGAATTCTATTTTGCCAATTCGTTCAATATTTGAACACAATTTTCAATCAAAAATTTAAATTTTTTTTCATTTTTTTACTAAGTTCCTACATTATATTAATATTTGCGTTTTTTAAATTTTATTTTATGCTTGGCTTACAATTGTTTTAATATTCTCAGTAAATGATTTCTGGTAATGTACCAAACAGTAAAATAACAAAATCTATTATAATTTTTATTTTTACTTTTTTTTCAGAGTGAAATAAATTTTGGTGTGTTATATTTTAATGCGAATAATTTTTCCACACAAGACTGGTTCTTCTTTGTCACTATACAAAAATCTGCAGAAATATTTTTAATTAACTGAAAAGAAAGGAACGAGCAATGCCCGTAATTATAGACATTTTTGTTTGAAAATATTTTATCGTCAAAAAGATATGATTTGTGCACTCACTGTACGACAATACATAAAACCAACTCTTTCCTCTGGTGTGGTTGTTTGCATTTCCCAATATTACCAATTGAGTTATAGCAAAACAAGTAGATAAAGCCGTAACCAACCATCATGAAATTGTTTTGAGTATTAAAGAATTGTTTTCTGTATTCCAAAGCTAACATGAAAATATTTTTAATTAATTTACCATTTTAAAATTGTTCCTTTTATATATTGATCACAATAAAATTGACAGAATGAAAATATATCGACACGAAAATTTGAGATTTCTTATTTTGACCAGGTTGATAAGTTTTCATGCCTTTGCTTTTATGTACGATTTGAATGAAAAAATAGTAGTTATAAATTTCCAGCTATTTCACAAGATAAAAATTTTTTTCCACCATACCCTATTGTAAAATGAGTTATGGGATATGGTGAAATTACATACCTACATAATTTGTTATATATCTATAATATAATGAAAAAGTTAGTTTTTTTTAAGAATTTAAAAAAAATTTTATAAATTTGAATGAAAGTATTTATTTATGAATATATATATATATATATATATATATGTTCATGTATGTTATATGTTCATATATGTTCATGTTTAAATCAAAGAAAAATGCTCTTTGAAAGAAAACTT
Organism: Latrodectus geometricus; assembly: GCA_026290005.1. Lineage (NCBI taxonomy): Eukaryota > Metazoa > Arthropoda > Arachnida > Araneae > Theridiidae > Latrodectus > Latrodectus geometricus. The sequence continues at coordinate 217,678 of JAPDSC010046664.1, forward strand.
GATTCTACGATTAACCCTTCTTTGCATAATGGTGGAAATTTCCCTCATAACCTATAATGCCCAAAATTATATAAAAGAACACTTTAAGTTGATCGTGTTTGGATACCTTTTTAATGTCCATTGCATAAAAAGAAACATGGCTGTCAAAAATAAACAAGTGTCATTATCAGTGCTTAAAGTTGTCTCATTCCGCTGTTTGTTGTAGTTGCAATAAACATATGATTTCGTTTATAATTTTGTTTTATTCTATTAGAGTTTCTATTGCTAAAAAATTGAAAATGAGTGGTTTGTAACACGTGTTTCTGTTATTTTCCTCTTTTATTTCTATTTAGTACTAAGTTAATGATCTAACTTTGGATGATGATGGAAATTTTTAGCATATTGATTTTTGCTAAATTTATACTATAAATATATACTAAGATTTTTTTAACCATTTTTCCTTTAATTTTGAACATGAATTATATCAACTTGATGTATTTGACCAATAAAGAAAAAATCATGCAAAAAAAGGTTAAGTACCATATTTTTTGCAGTTAAAAATTTTTTATATCTTCGATAACTGTGGTCTTCTATAAAAATAAATATTTGCCCTACGTGAAGAAATTCCAAGTGTTTTTTCGGTTACAATTTTTTTATTTGTGTATATTCTTATTTTCAGTATTCACCAAAATAAAAATAAAAATGTTGAGACTGTTAAATGTAGAAAACGACATGAGAATAGCATTGTGTCGTTTTTACGACTCAATATAAATGTAATTATCAAAAATCTTCAAGCTCAAATTTCTCATGCAAAGTATCTTTATTATTATATTGTAATTAATCCCTTAATAAACAAACTGTTGTTTTCGTAGTACATATAATTTTATTTTATATTCAAAATTATGATTATAAACTATTTTAGTGCATCATTGGTAAGTAAACAAAACTTTTTTTTGTATGCCACCAAATTTTGAAATCGTTAAATGTGAGCTACGACGGAAAAAAGAAAATTGAGAATTATTGATATGAAATGATTTAATATGATATCAATTTTCTAAGGGGAAAACAGAAAAAAAATATGAAAATGCTTGATCAAAAATTGATTCTTCAAAGGAAATTCTTATCGTGGTCGCTTTGTGCTTTTCGGATTCGGAATCTCGTGATCTTGTCTTTTAACATCGTGACAATCTTCCAGTGTGTGTATTCTAATTACCTCTTCGTAAGAAACGAACGAGGTTTTGTTCTCAGTAAGAACTTAGCATCTTTCTCATTGTTATTCGTGCAAGTTTTTTCAGTATCAGAAAGTATGAATCTGTTTAAAATATAATTACACTCTTGAAATACAAGACTAGTTACAAAAATTAGGATGAGATGAAATTGTTTTGAAATCATTGAACTTATTCTAGTTGTTAGATAGTCATTTTTAAGTGACATGATTTGCGTATAAAATAATCAAATGCTATGTTGATAACTGTATGTTTACTGCTATAGCTTTCAGTTTAACAGTTTGTAGATTCAATTTCTATCGAGAAAGGATGTTTGACATTGTTCAGAAAAATTCTGTTTCCATATAAAAAGAACATTTGTAATTGATTAGAAAGTTTCTATTTTCTTAGAAAAAGATTTTCGTAATGGTTCTTAATGGTTTTATTTCCACCGAAAAAGGATATTTGTAATGGTTCAGAACCATTCTAATTTCATCAAAAACAAATATTTTTAATAATTTAGTATGGTTCAATTTCCATCGAAAACGGATATTTTTAACAGTTTCGAAGTTTTCTATCCATCGATGAATGATATTTGTTTTAGTTCAGAAGGGTTCTATATCCATCGAAAAAGGATATTTGTAATGCTTCAGAAGCGTTCTATTTTCATCGAAAAATGATGTTTGTAATGGTTTGGAAAGTTTATATTCCCATGTATATTTATAGAGGTTCAAAATACATTTAAATGAAAGAAGTTAATCCTGGTATACAAATAAGGGCTGATGTGTGACGAACAATTAAGATAATCAAGGATTGCTTTTGTAATTTGCGTTATTTCTTTCAATCTGTTGGTATGTGCTATTACCTGTGAATGATTTTTAGTTGTAACAGTTAAAAATAAATATATTTTTTAAATTATGGAATACATACAATTAAGGTTTCATGTTTTTGATTAAAGAGAAAATTGATTTTGCGTTATCTTTGACGATTAATGAAGAAGTTTCATCATTTTAAACTCCCGTATTTTTAAAATATGTAAATGTCACCCAATATATACTCATCCCATATATTTACATACACATTGGTTGAGTGCAAAAAACTCACCAATTTATAACCATAAAGAAAATCAAATAAATGTAAAATGAACATTATTTATGATTCTTCAATTTTGTCTATGACCTTTTGTTATCTTTCTGGTTGGAGATGAATTCCACGGCAGCAAAATTAAGCTAGATTTTAATTAAGAAATCCTTAATTTGGCAGTTTTCCCAGAATTAATATCATCCTAGATCTTCTGATTGAAGAATTGTTCAACGTACGAAATATGCGATCGTCAGTTGATGCTAAGTCAGGAAAATAAAGAGAGTTGAGTAAAACCTTCCAACCAAAGCCAATGAACTTTTGATAAGTGGCGAGAGCAGCATGTGGCCACACGATGAGGTATAATGCCACCATGATAATGAGATCTGGTCACTTGCTGGTCTACCAAATTTGAATACCTTATTTAAATGTGGACAGTAGAAGGCAACATTAAAGGTTCGGTTGATTGGCAGTATCTACCAATGACTTATTCCCGTGTCATCCTATCGTACACTCGAAAACACCTTCTTGGGATGAAGTTCAGCTTTCAAAGTTGATGCAGGGTAATCAGGAAGATGACACATTGTTCTATGTCCTTTTATGTTTTGGGACATAAACCACTTCTCATCGTCTGTCACAATACATGGTTGACTTTTGTACCGTGAAATGAAAGAAATGCAAGTGGAGATTCAGTCATCCAGCTGATTAACTGTCAAGTTATGTGTAATCAAACGAGTCAATTTTCTTGTAGAACCCAAATTAACCAGAAGACTCTCAACCATTGAGTACGTTGCTGAGTCTTTGAGCGGCTGGTTTCTTATTGTTCCTTAATGCATCGTCAATTTTGTCTTCTGCAACGTGTGATAGTCATCCTCATCTCGGCACTTTCTGTCTCTTTTCCTAAATTTATGAAACGTGTATGTGCTTTCGTCTATTGCATCCTCCCCATAAACTTGATAAACATTGACGTGTCGCATTCATTTTCTCGAACTCGTAAATCAAACAATGTCTCAAATTTTCCTTCTCGATTTCCCATGTAACCCATTGTAAAATTTTTTTTTAGATGATTAAATGATGAGTAAGAGACACAACGACTTTTTTTTTTAATCTTAAGCGGCTATATGTTTGATTGGGGGATTGCTTAAAATATTGTCTCTTAAAACATTGCTCATGGCACTCTGAAGTCGTTATGGCTCTATCTCGATACCATTGCAAACAACTTCGTTTTCAATAGTCCCTTCCTTCCTTCATTGCGAATATTTCCATTCAAATTATCTTGATTCAACGGAATGGATTCACAACGAAGGAAGGATGGGAATATTGAAAACGAAGTAAAATTGTTTCATTTGCAGTGGTATCGAAATAGAGCCATAAGCGATCTTGATTCAGTGAAATATTTATTACAGGTGCCATGAATATTGGTCCTCAGTTGCTAATTAGTGGTCCTCCTGTTGTTGTTGTTGCATGCCCCCCTGGTCAGCAAAGTTAGACCAGGTCCATGAGTGTGCTCACCCTTAAAAAGTTCAGCACCATAAGTGAGTTTTCAGTCAAATCTCTTCTAGAGAGACCAAGGCACTCATGAATATGTTCTGGAGTAGCTTGTTCAGTTGAACACTGGTGCAAATGTACAATTTCTTCGAACCCTCGGAAAATTTTAAAGCTCTAAGGTGGGCAATTCTAAATCGGGCGAGAGTAGTTTGCTCCTGTCTATTGAAATCTGAAGCCAGGGAGCTTCCTGGGCGAGACAAACTGTACCAGTGGTGCTCAGGAAGGTCAATCCAAGTGGTTCTATTCTCATGTTTAATCCTTAAGTGTATCTCCAGAAATGTGAGAGGGGCTAGGGGCACACAGGCCTCAGCAGCAGTGGTCCTCTTGATAAGGTGCATCAACTATATATCCTGCTACAGAAATATCTACTAAAGTGGTCTGTGGATCCATCAGTTCATGCACATTCACCTCGCGTCAGCATCAACATTCACACTTTTCGCCAGTGGTTTTGAATCAAATGTGAACGAAGTAACGGATGCCTCTTTGGAAATTCCACTCTGCTGCCGATGATGGATGCGAAGCATCCATCCGATGTCGACCGAGTGATCACGAGTGACACCGAGTGATGCGTAACAGACTGAATCTCTTGTATTACGGCTCACGATGTCACTGAGCTACAAATCACTGCCATGTGCATACTATGCCCGTCATCACATAAAGTAGTGCAACGAGAAGGGTGTGTTTCGTTCCGTCGTTCAGTCTTTATCTTCTGAATCCAGCGATTATGGATTTGCATCTAAGTTGCATCCATAAGATTCCCCGATTTCTCTGAAGGATAATTTGCAATCCATGTAGGTTATTATACTTCGTCAGTCGGACTAAGAAACTTGATCGTTAAACGACTGATGGCTTCTACGAGGCTTAGTTAAATACGAAGAAAAGAAAAAAAAAGTGCGCACTAAAAAATATTTGCCTTACATTAAATCGCCAATTTGTTCTTTCTTTATATCGCGTCTACACATGGCACTACAATCACGTGTGCATGCTCTGCGCGCACATCACCTACGTTTCTCATCGCTGCAAACGTATGATCTAAATTTCACATGTCTTGCAATTGTACCATTTTGGTTGGTCAGTAGTGTATTTTTTAAATGTGCCACCCAACCTGTCTAGTGGTTAGCGTACCTGACTACGGATGGGAAAGACCTAGGTTCGAATCCCTGCTCGAACATGGATGTACTTTCTCAGTGTTTCTTGTTCTTTCCTCAGATGATGGATGAATATGGCTTGCCCTATAAGCGGGTTTGTGGTGATGTGGCGGGGGCGATGCTACTCGTACCTCCGTGACTTGGTTCACAGGTGCCCACCGGGTAACGATAAAATGAGTAGCAGTTTCCGGCCTTGTTGCGGCAAATGGGCTAATGTACTTACTTGCGCAAGGGTGCCTGCCATTAGAAATATTTTAAATATAAACGTGTTAGTAACAACAAATATTGATATTTTACACTTTGTCGCGTTCCAAAATAATTTAACATTCTCCTCAGAATATTTGAATTTGGAATTAGCTTTGAATTGTTAGTCATTTAAAATAGAAAAAAATGTGTTTTGCTTATTCATCGTCAATAATAACTGAATAGCAAACTGTAACTTCAAATTCTTATACTTAGATTACGTGTTCTGCATTGATAAATATTCTTACTTTATTATTTATTAAATTATTATGTTATAACTATATACCAACTCATCTTACATTATGACTGCAGTCTTAAAATATAATACATTTATTGCACGTGATTTTTGTACAAGCAAATAAATTGTTTGCAGTATCCCAAATCACTCATTATATAAGTACATTTTTTAAATTTTCATAAAAATATACTTTTTATTTTTTATAGGGACAGAAATTATCTTTGTCTGAAGCACTGATGAAGAAATTATGTGAATTGTTTTTATAAGGATAACCTTTTAGTATACAGATAAATTTTCTGGTAAGTATAAATATTATTTTGTATTTTCAATTCAATTTTTAATTGCATTTCATGTAATAATGTCGAATATTTTTAATAAAGTATTACAATATTTAAAAGAATTAATATGATATTCTTTAAAAAGCATACAAAAAGAAATATTTCCCTGTTTGTAATTGTTACCAATAGAAAAGCTTGCGAACTTTTAACAAAAGCTTTAAAATATCCAAAAGCTTTTTCCTCTTTCTAATGGAAACTTATTGCTAATAAGGTATTTTTTTGTCACTTAATAGCCATTTTTTGCAGTGAGGGCTAACTAGATCCCATTGCCAAGGTAAGATTCAAACTCAGAAACCGCTCTATCGAACGACAGCATGTACCCATTCGGCTACCAACTAGGCAAACACTTACGAAAAACTCTAAAGAATGGAATCATAGTAATAATTAGAATTGTGCAAAATATCAGAATGAAATTATGAAGAATTTTTCTTTGAATAATTAACTGTTTTCTGTTATTTTTAAAATTGACTGTTTTTTTTTAAATTATTTTCAGAAGAATATAAATTACTTGGTTACAAACAACGTGACATTTTAAATTTTTGCGCAAATATGAATTTTGAATTGACAGTGCGAGAGATATTCCTTTCTGATAAAAACCATCTTTATTTTGAAACTAAAGTTAGAGACCCTTCATTTTGAGAATCAAATTACAAAAAACCAGACTTGTATAATGTGAGAATCATGTGGTAAAAAGTAGCTTTATTGTGAAGGCCAAAAGTGACTGATACTGGATTCACTGAAATCTGAATAGTAATGAAGCGAGTTTTGAGTGTTGTGTGATAAAGTACGTTTTGAAAACAAAGTGATAAAATCCGACAACTTAAATTCATCGACTTTTGTATTTTTGTTTATGGAAATAGTGACTTTTCAATTTTTTTTTTCTACTTTAGGATATCATTTCGCTTTATAACTAATTAGAAATTATACTATGTATCAAAATTTTGTCAAGGATTTATCATATTTTTATCAACTTGACAGATAAGACGGGATTTTCTTTAGACACGCAGACGATTGAAGGTTCATTATCGTTTGCGTGGGGGAATAGGAGTTCTTTCTGTGGGAGTATGCTTATTTTTCCTCTGCCGACATTTTTTTTTTCACAGGTAGGCTAATTGGGCTGGAGTCTACCACGGAAAGTAGATTTTACACTACTACAGACATCTACAAACGATATTTGTAATGACTTCGAACGAACCCACAAAACATATGAATTGAAGGCCAAAACTCTAATGTTAAAACTAAACAAGTTTGGCACGCGTGTTTGAAAATTTAAATGAGGTTAAAAATTTTGCCAATTTCTTATTTGGTGAAAAATTATTTAAAAATTGTCAGATTGATATTCGCTTATTATCAATTGGATTCAATCATTAGAATTCTTTTTTTGGTAATTTTAATGCTTACATTTTAAGAGCATATATTCAGTGCTTAAATTTTATTAACTATTTTCCCATTCTTTTATATTTTTAAAATATTATTTATAATTCTTATATTTATAAAAGAAAAATTTTTGGATATATTTATTCATTTTTTTATAATTTCAGGTTCATAAGCAAAATTAATTTGCTTCAAAAAACTGAAATTATATTCTTAAATTTATCATCCGAATATGATGTATTTTTTTTTCAATATGTCTTTAAATGTTAAATTCTGAGGATTTTCTTTTTTAAAACAAGAGATTTCTATGAATTTAGCACTTAATGACTCATTAACATTCTCTTCTTGAAATTTTAATGTTTTAATGAATAATATTTAGTTCTTAATATACTTATACAAGTCATTAAATTTTTCTTTTGAGAATTTTAATCAGCGAAAGGTGAATCGTATTCCGCACTTAATACATTAACATTTTCTTTTAGAAATTTGGATGGTCGAATGAATTATTTCATCTCTTACTTTATTTCAATAAAATTTTCTCTTTAGAATTTTAACCCTTCTTTGCATAATGGTGGAAATTTCCATCATAACCTATAATGCCCAAAATTATATAAAAGAACAAGTTTACTTTAAGTTGATCGTGTTTGGATACCTTTTTAATGTCCATTGCATAAAAAGAAACAGAGCTGTCAAAAATAAACAAGTGTCATTATCAGTGAAACGAGCTTAAAGTTGTCTCATTCCGCTGTTTGTTGTAGTTGCAATAAACGTATGATTTCGTTTATAATTTTGTTTTATTATATTAGAGTTTCTATTGCTAAAAAATTGAAAATGAGTGGAAGAAAGGTTTGTAACACGTGTTTCTGTTATTTTCCTCTTTTATTTCTATTTAGTACTAAGCTAATGATCTAACTTTGGATGATGATGGAAATTTTTAGCATATTGTTTTTTGCTAAATTTATACTATAAATATATACTAAGATTTTTTTAACCATTTTTCCTTTAATTTTGAACATGAATTATATCAACTTGATTTATTTCACCAATAAAGAAAAAATCATGCAAAGAAGGGTTAATAATGGAATGAATTATATTCAATATTTAAAATTATTCATTAAAATTCATTTTTAGAAATTTAAAGTCAATCATTATGTAAATAATTTCACACTTATCGGAACAATACAGGGCAGAAATAAATATAAATAAAGAATCAGATATAATTATTTAAAATATTATATTACCTATCATATTAATCTGTTTTTAATTTCTAGGTAATTATTTTGAAATGAAATGAAAGTTTCAAAGTGTTTTTTATTGCGTACACATCATTATTTTATTAAAATGATTTATTTATTTAATTAAAATGAAGATAAAAAGAAAACATCACTTGTAATATAAAATTTAATAAAAATATTTTTTTTTTACATCCTCTTTCTAACAAACTACTCAAATTAATAATTTATCGAAATGACACACGTCTTTTCCAGACTTTCCAGCGTGGGTAATTTAAATTTTTGATTGTTCATGCATTTTCCGTCGTCACGTTCCTTCCCGCGAACTTCGCCAACACACTATCGATTACACTCGTGTGCGTGTGCCGCTCCCTGGGTCCTGTGCGCTGCCTTGTTCGCGTGCGGTCAAGGCCAGATTGCGGCATGTCCATTTACAAGCAGTGACCTTGACTTTGACAAAGACACATTGACCTGAAATGTAAGCGTCTAGGTAAGACGGAAACATCGCTAATTTCGACAACGTTCTCGGCATTACCTCGAAATGACGATGATGTTGACATCGATGACGAGCAAATTCTTGGGACTTTTGTTATTTCTAAAAAGCTAAGAGTTCTATCGCATGAACTGTGTCGAGTTCTTAAATTTTATAAACAAGTTCATTTTAAGTGAAAACTTTACTAGTGATTTTAGTTTTTTTAGACGAATTAATTACAACAAGCAGGAGAATCATTTGCTGAGGAGAACTTACTCTAATTAAAACTTAAAATACATTATATTTATTTTATATAAATTTTAAAATTTATTCACAGTCAATTTTAGAGATGTAATCGATTTTCGAAATTTTAAGTATGGATAAATAGGAGTATTAGACTTATATAAATAATTTTATTTTTTATAAATTTATCTTAATAAATCTTCAATTTTTCTTCGATTTAATTATTTCAATATTCAAATGTATCAAAAATTCAAATATTTTTTTGTTTACAAATAAGTGAAATAGGTTTTTTCATTAAAATACATAATTTATATTAAAATCATGAAAATATATTCTTTTCTTACCCAAATGAAAATGTAATTTTTATCACGATAAAGCTAATATAGTAAATTTACATATCATGAAAATAATAAATTAAATAATTAAATGTAATGTTCTTATTTAAATATAATATAGTTCCAATTAAAATAAAATATTTTCGGTTATAATTTTAATAAAAGTATTATAATTATAGTAATTGCTAGTGTGATTTATATTTCTCATAAAAATCATTTGGACTATTTTGTGAAATTCAGTCTGAAAAATAAAGTAAATTAATTGGGTTAACATTTCTGGGTAATTAATAAATTGAATTTGATATTTTGGCTCAGAAATAATTTTGTAATATTCTAATTAAAAATTAAAAACCACAAAATCTGTTTTGAAAACTTTATCATACTATGGACAGTGACATTATCTTCACCATTATTCTTAATAAATAAAAATCAGAAAAATAGACCGCGTGAAACAATGAGTTAAAATTTCATTTGTAGCAACATATCGTTTCATAAGCATTTCTGAATTTTTTATTTTGTTGACATATATCTTTGATTTATAGAGATGTTCTCAATTCAAAATGTATCATACTTAAATTTTATTTCACATATTTTTCATTGTAAATGTGATACTTCTACCTCTCTCTCTCTCTCTCTCTCTGTATATATATATATATATATATATATATATATATATATATATATATATATATATATATATATATATATATTCTGATGGACTGTTTCCTATTTTTCTTCAAAATAAATTTTACTTCGATTAAAATTATTCTTACAATTAAAAAGTTGTAATTTATCACAATTTAATTTATAAATATTTTAAACTTAAATTAGAAATTAATTACATTTTTGGTTTTTACTAAGATGTCTGAAACCCAAAAAATAACCATGAATAATGATTAATATGTTTTGAAATTATATTCTTGCAAAATTTGTAAGAGTATAATTTCAAAATACGATTATTTTAAATGATTTTATTAAACTAATTTTTAAGCTCTTATATTTCTAAAGTATTTAATACATAATTTATTACAAAGTTATATTCTTTAACACTAAAAATTCTTAACTAAAATGAATTTAACAAATTATGAAGTCAGTAATTTCCTAAAACAAGCCAAATCTTTTACATTTTAGCAGTTCAACATTGGCGCGTGTGCGTGCATTAAAAATAGTTTTTATTTGTTACAAAATAGCTAAGATATGCTTAGAAATATGTGAAAATATCGTCGATAATATTGAGATTTGAAGATGTTGTAGCTCCATGTGAAGAAGTTACAGAGAGGGAGCACCATCTATCCAACATGACGCACTTGACCACACATGTTCAAAATCTGCTTTAGATGAGAATTTACTAAATCTTTTGAATTCGGGCTGCAAAAGACTCGTTTGATTTAATTTGTTTCTCAACGGTAATGTTTCGCTCATGCTGGCTATAATTAGATAGGGATATAAAGTTTGAAATGGATTACAAACCCCCCAAATATTAATTTCCGTGGTAAGTATTGAACTGACGAATTTTTTTATTCAAAGATAGTTCTTACACATGACACTTAGCGAAGCCAAGCCACCCGTGGGAGAATGAGCGAACGAAGTCAGATTGGGCGCATTTTGTTTTTGAACAGAGCCCCCCTCCCCTTATGAGGGTCAAAGTACGACTAAGATGGCAATTCCATCTGGGTATTTCAATTTAGAGATAGAAAGCCAGAGAAGATCTAAGGTTGGGCTCCAAACACCATCAGAGGTATTAATTTGGGATGAAAACATGGGGAATATTGCGACCCGACATATTTTAGGTGCCCCAGTCGCCATTAGTGAACGCGACGGATCTTCGGATAAGCCAGGATTCGACCGCACAACCTTCCGGTAACGAGAACGACGCCTTAACCAACCAGGCTACCACAGCCTAACCAATAGACAGCCAACTTGAAAATTAAGTATTGATTTTCATGCTTTGCATGATGTATAATTTCATGTGACTACTTTTTTTTGTGTTGTTGTTGTTAAAAGTAGAATTTGAAATTTTGTTTTTCATTCAATCTATTAGAACATTATTGATTTGCTCTTGTATAATAAGAGAATGATTGTTATACACGTGGACATCTTATAATGTGTAAAGGTAAGCAAATGCGTAGACAATATTTTATTTTTTATTACGTTTTCGGTTTAAGCATGTTTCTGGCAGTCTGTAGAAAGATAATGAATCATGAATCAAGAAGTTGTGATTTTGCTCCAATCACAAGATAACTTATTTAACCCTCTGTTTAAAATACACTACTGGCCATTAAAATTGCTACACCCGGAAGAAACGCAGATAACAAAATGATATTTACAGGACAAATATATTATACTAGAAATAACAAGTGATTAAAGTTTCAAAATATTTGGCTGGATAGATCCTGAGAAATCAGTACCCAGAACAACCACCTCTGGCAGTAATAACAGCAGCTGGGCATTGAGTCAAACAGAGATTGGATTGCATGTACAGGTACAGATGCCCATGCAGCTTCAACACGATGCCACAGTACATCAATCGTAGTGACTGGCGTTTGGTGATGAGCCAGTCGCTCGGCAACCATTGACCAGACGTTTTCTATTGGTGAAAGATCTGGAGAACGTGCTGGCCAGGGAAACAGCCGAACCTGTTCCGTATCAAGGAAGGTCCGTACAATACCGGCAACATGCGGTCGGGCATTATCCTACTGAAACGTAGGGTTTCCAACGGCTCGAATAAAGGGTAGAGCCACGAGTCGTAACACACCAGAAATGTAACGTGCACTGTTCAAAGTACCATCAATGCGAACAAGAGGTGATCGAGACGGGTATCCAATGGCACCCCATACCATCACGTGTGCCAGTATGCGTTCTGCCAGTGTGCGCTCACCTCAATGCCGCCAAACACGGATGCGACCATCATTATGCTGTACTCAGAACCTGGATTCATCTGAAAAGATGACTTCTCGCCATTCGTGCGCCCAGTTTTGTCGTTGATCACACCATTGAAGGCGCTCTTGTCTATGACGCAGCGTCAAGGGAAGTCGCAGCCATGGTCTCCGAGCTGAGAGTCCATGCTGCTGCAAACGTCGTCGAACTGTTCGTGCAGACACTTGTTGTCTTTCTAAGGACCCAGTTTCTTGACTCACTGCTTGTGAAGTGGTTGCACGATCCATTACGTGCCATGCGGATAATATGCCTGTCTTCTCGGCTGCTAGTGATAGGTGGCCGTTGAGATCCCACATGGCGTTCCGTATTACCGTCCTGAACCCATCGATTCCATATTCTGCTAACAGTCATTGGATCTCGACCGACGCGAGCAGCAATACTGCGATAAGATAAACCGTAATCCCGGTATGCTACAATTCGACCTTTATCAAATTCAGAAACGTGCTGGTACGCATTTCTCCTTCTTACACAAGGCATCACAACAACTTTTCACCAGGCAACAACGTTCAAATGCAATTTGTGATGAGGAACCGGCTAAACAATTTCCTCATTTAAATACAATGTAGGTGTCGCTACTGGCGCCTGCTTTGTATGAATGCGCTGAAAAGCTAATCATTTGCATATCACAGCACCTTCTTCCTTTGGTATAAATTTCACGTCTGTAGCATGTCGCCTTCTTGGTGTAGCAATTTTAATGGCCAGTAGTATATTTTCAACCGTTTTCTTCAAATTGGTACGAATAGCTCACCGTGGTCTAGTGGTCGGACAAAGTTCTTCGGGATATAATGTTCTGGGTTCGTTCCCTGCCTCTATTGAAAAATGACAGTTGTCTTGCTTCATGTTTGGGAATCTTTCGGGTTTCCCCCTTGCGATACGCGAATATGTTGCACTGCCTATCCACAGTTCTCTCGCATGGTAATAGGTGGTGTATATTAAAAATGTCTAATAAAGGCCTTTGGGGCCGTTGGACTGTGCACTAAACAGTGTCAAAATGTGGGCCGAACAAACAGCTGAATGGTTAACATTGTAGATGTCAGTTCAATAAAAAGAAACTTCGATTATCTCCTCGGACTTAAATGTTCGTAGTGGTTCGGAATCCATTTTAAACTGTAAGAGTCCGTTCTGATTGGGTCTCGCAAACAAAAGGTGAATATAGCGTGACAATCTAGCTAAACCTCAAGTACGGTGCCTTACATTGATGGGACCATTTTCCTCCAAATGAAGGGAGAGAAAGTATTTTTATGTAACATGCGATAACCTTATTTGAAATTTAAAATTAAAATTTCGCTCCATTTATGAAGTTCTCGATCACTTATTAACAAGTCTAAAGAAACTTCAAAACATTTCAGTTTTATCACAGGATAATAACAAAAGGTGCACGTATTGAAGGTAAAGGTTTCCAGTGTTAGCGACAAAAACACGTCCGCAGAAACTATTATTGACAGCCTTACAACAATGAGAAAGTGTCTACTCTCGCAGCGATCAGAGAGAATAACAAGGTCAGGCCCCGTGAACGTCACCAACGATTCACAGGTAGTTGAGGAGCTCACACACACTTCGCTTTATTCAGGTCACAGTTAAGGACCTTGAGAACGAAACAATCGCAGCTCATTTGCATATCCGATATCAAAGCTATCCGCTCGAGACAAATAGCGCTGCCAGTTTTAACGGCTGTGTGTTTTAACTTTAGGCGAAGAAGAAAGGTATAATGTAAAGTTGTAGGAAACGATGCATTTTGATTTCATTAGGTTAAAAGGGTTGTGGGGAAATTTCTCAATGCAGTGGAATTGTGTAGGCACACACTCTGCTGCAATTTCTGGAAAAAAAAAATTGCGTAATCCCGCTATTTTCAGCAGTCACTATTTATTAAAGTCCATATAAGACTTTTGGGTTTAACTAGGATTAGGGCTACAATTCCTTTTAGTTGAACTTAGGAAGCAAAACATTTACTGTTCTGTGATGCTACTGTCATTATATCGTTAATGCGTTTTAATTTTGGATTCATACTGAAGTAAGCTTTTAATCGCATGTAGGAAAATTTTTTATTGCTAATATATTTTTCTTTACATACACTTAAACCTGCTTATATGTTGACTTTTTTTTGTGTGGAATATTAAAATTTCAATCAAATTGAAACATAACTGTCGAAATTTTCAATAAAGAAAAAGTTAAATAATTTTAAAGGCCATTTAGGTTTATTTGTCGATTTTTATATGTATTCCATCTTATTATATCGGTATAGCTACAATCAATTACATTATTATTATTGTTTCCCTAGTACACATCATTATTATCGCTACCCTAGTATCGCATTATTATTATTGTTGTTACCCCAGTACAAATTATATATATCCAGTACTTCCTAGTTTATTTTTCTTTTATATACTAAGCCTATTAGAGTTATTTTCGTTATGTTCACTTCCCTGCTGAGCCTTACCGGATATCGCTATACTGAATGTACTAGCCTTGTGTTGAGTTGAGTTTGTTTCAATTGATTCGTAAGGTTTTTGAGTTATTTTCTGCGTTAGAATTTTTTTTCTACAATTCGTATTCTCTGCTTGAAAAATGCTTTTTATTAGCGCTGTGAATACTTTATACTAGTGAAGTTTGGTGCGACGTTTTTATGTTTTTTATACGGTCCCTATCAACCGTACGAAAACACGTTTGAGTGTTTGTGTGTGTACTTCATAAAATGATTTGAAAAGTTAAATAAATATAAATGGAGAAAAGAAAAAAATATTACAAATTATTCAATTAGTAATATTCTATCAATTCTAAAAGTAATTAATTATCATTTTAATTTAAAATAGGTTTAGTTAAAATTTGATGTAAATATAGAGAGTGATTAAATATAAAATTTAAACTTAAATACAGCTCATATTTTACTGATTTTGCTTTTGTTGATAAACAAAATAAAATCTGATTTCTCTGTAATCAGATTAAAATTTATTTCACCCATAAAATATCAAACTCTCTCATTGTCACTTGGTTTGTATATCGGAACTAAAAGTTACAAGTTCAATTCCGACATTGTTAAATAATAGACAAATTGTGTGACAATAAGGTAAATCTTTGGCGATATCTTGGTTTTCTCTCCTTTTAAAGATGCACGCATTTTCCTTCAATGGTTAAAAAAAAGAGTGCCGAATTCCTTTTAGCAGCTTTAATTTATAAAGTATTTCTCGATATCTTGTATATTTACAGTGAATAATAATAAAATTTAATTATTTTCTGAATACTGTAAATTTTCTAAACTTTTACTCGAATACGTTAATGGAATTGTCCTATTTATTATTTATATTTCATTTTCTTTGTAGTTTATATATAATACGGCTATTTTATCCACTCATACTAGTTTACTAGTTTTTTATTAGTAATTAAATAATGAATTCAGTGAATTTTTTTTCTAATATAAATATTAATGTTGAAATTTATTTCGATAAAGGAGTATATATTGTTATTATAATGACCGACTGTTGGGATCCATTTACACCTTTTCGTCACTACAAGGGGCATAAGCTATAGCACTTTATATATATATCTCATCTACAGGCTATACCATCTTGAACTCAGAATATGAGTGGTTCTTCGTCACCTAGAAGTCCTCTAGAACTGGCCTGCTATTCTTAGAAGTATCATTTCACCTGGAGGATATTGCGACCACGACCTATTTAACATGCATCAGCCATCATTAGCGAATATGACGGATCCTCGGTTACCCCTGGGTTCAAACTCACTATCTTCCAATGATGTAAAAGAACGCCCTTATCGACCCTGTTACCACGTTCTATATATATATATATATATATATATATATATATATATATATATATATATATATATAAACACAT
>JAPDSC010046664.1:250646-278293 GCA_026290005.1 Latrodectus geometricus
ATATTTTTCATTATCTGAATCGTTTAACAGTGTGTGATGTTTCTTGATTGCCCAGCCAAGTTTTTTTTATATATATATATATATATATATATATATATATATATATATATATATATATATAATACCAGAATAAAACTCCTTTAAATTACGTTGGATGTTTTTATTGACAACGTGTATGAAGTAGTTTCATTTTTGTTATGGCGATTATTAATTAATCATTTAGGATTGGTAAGGATTAATAAATGAAGGTAAATGCATTCTTTTGGAAATGTGTCCTTAAATATTGGAATTCATCGGCGTTTCGCTTCTCAAAAAACAATTATAGGAATTCAAAATCTTCATCATTAACAGTCCAGTATCATATAAATTACAACCCTGTATTTTTTATATTACAGACTTATTTTAACACAAAGTTTTTTTTGTGGTTGTAAAAATATACAAGTTATATTACGAAGACTAACGTAATAATGATGTTCTTTGGCACAGATGCTGTATAATCCATCATGCCAAGTTTGAAATTTTGGCGACAAAAAAATGTTGGCAAGATGACGTTATTGTGACATAATAAATTCCTGAAAGAAAGTCTATACATATAAATAATAAATTTAAGTAAACTTAAAAATGAAAAGCATAACTATATATATTTTCAAATATTATGATTTTAAAAAAAAGAAGATATAAGAATATTAATTAAAATACGGAAATGGAGCAAAATGTTCTAAATTTCTTCCCGATGTTGTTACCTAGGGTTGCAAAATAGAACTTTGTATATATTTCTTATTATTCTCCATCTCTATGACGTCATAAGAACCAGGTTGCCAGATAAAAAAGAAAATATCACAACTTAAAAATTGGCATGATGGGTTATACAGCACACACACACACACACACACAGCTGTGCCCATACTTTTATTATAATTCAATGTATGCGAAATGTACCTATGATTGAAATTAAACTAATGAAGGATCACTTAGTTTTTTGAAGGCCAATTAAAACCAATTATAAATTACTGTTCATTTAATCAAATTATCGAGAAATAAAGTTAACAGGGAGCTTTTTTCAGTTTGAATCGCTGTTTTGAGAGTGAGTTTTAATAATTGTAATATTTCTTCATTTTGTGTTGTAAAAATTATTTGATTACTTAAAGGTACATTAAAATTGTTTTCTACAATGGTATGTACTGAAAAACATTTTCCCTTAAAAATCACCAGCAAAATTCTTTTATTTGGGTATGGTTTTGTCTAAAATAAATTAAAAGAACTGTTGCCACTTATATTATTAACCTTATTATTTACTATTATTTATTAATATTAATACCAACTAAAATAAATTAAAAGCATTATTCCTATTATGTACAATACTTTTATTACCTATTTTTTAATTGTAGATGTTTTTCATTAAAAACTGTAGATATGAACTGACTTCAAGCTATAAAAATCGAATGCCAAGGTAATTATCCTCATTTTATTATTCTTAATATTTAAAAAAGATTTAAAGTAATTGTTTTTTTATAAATTAATTTGGGTATTGGAAAAAAATTATTCCTTGTTTTTTATAAATATGAAACTGTCACGTATGTCATATAATAATGCACAAAATATTTTATATCCCTAAAAATATTTATTCTGTAAAAAGAGATCTTTCTAAAAGGTATAAAAATTCTTATTTCCATAAAATATTTTCTAAATAAGTTGAATACTGGAAGTAAAATTTTATGCTAACTAATTAGTGGTAAACTTAAAATTGTTTGCAATAATTTTGTTAAAAAAAATAATCGGTTTTTCCGTATAAAACTTATGTTAATTGTTTATAAATTTAGAATAATAAAGAATTTAAGAGAATAACAAAATCCTTCATTTCGTTCTTCTGTTCGTTGGTTACACACAAGAGTGCCTATAATTCAAATAATAGTCGTTCTGCATATTAGATTTTAATGGTACATGCAATAAATAGATGGACTTTAGGAAAAATATTCCTGCAATGCCATAAATTTCGATGATTTTTCTAAAGGAGCTCTTTTATCCAGGTAGACCAGAGTTCCCCAAACTTTTTTGTGTCGTAGACCCCTTGCCATGTTTTTCCGTGTTGGGTAGACCCCCTACTTACCTGATATTGATTTCTTGTAAATTTCTAACTGTAGTGAAGTTTAGTGTTAAAAACTTAAAGTAAAAATGCATGTTAATTTATACATTTATTAATTGAATTTAAATTAAAACTGCTTAAAATGAAATTTTGTATCTGTTATGTAAAATATACGTAACTTTAAATAAACATAAAATAAATTATAAATAAAATAACATAAGCAATAAGTCAATATTTTTAGTGAGAAGGATGAACTTGATGCTTTAATAATAAATTATCAACATTTGGCGTCAATTTTGTAAGGGTTAATCTTAAATCTCCTCGGCTAATGATGTCCAGTCTGTTTCTTTTTTTCGTTAGGAGATTGGTAACAGCGCTATATTATAAATAATGTATATGTTTTGATATTATAAGATAGTATGAAAGTAAATAGGTACTATCAGTGTATGTGTTGAGATTCACTATCGTGGACCCCCATTTTCATTTCATGGACCCCTAAATTTTTTTTCGCTGACGTAGACCCCTTGCAAATTGTCATAGACCCCTAGGGGTCGATATAGACCACTTTGGGAATCACTGAAGTAGACTATCAAATAAAACAAAAATATGTCTTTACAGAATATATTCAAGATGTTAAAATCAGTTAGGTTTGAACTGCCTGCTGTGAGAAAATCTCTTGAGTGCCCCAAGGCGTTTCAAATCATTTGAACCTCTCTTAATTTTAATCAAATAATTTATTTATATTCCATCCACTTTAATTGACCTTGAACTTATGAATAAAATAAACTTTATTTAATATTGTAAATTTTTTAGCATTGGAAACTTAATATCAGAATAAAAAAGAAATGTAAAAATCTTTTACTAACACGGAAAGGAAACTCCCCAGTTAACTTTGTCATACAAAATAAAACAAATTTAAAGATCTATTGAAAACTAATCTTAAATACATTTACATCCTTTTTTTAATTTGTTAATTACGATAAATTCATGTTTCCTAGCCAAAATTTTGATCTTTTACCTCCTACGCGTTTCCACTTTGGGCCACTAAGGTTCACGCGTGATATTTTGCATGGAAGAAAGGATCTAATGAAATCTGGTGACCCTAGTCCTGTTTCGTCCCTTAATCAGGTTTGTGTCACCATAAATGTCGCACAGACACGTGACCTATATTGATGACACGGACCTATTGCTTTGGTTCTAGAGTCTTAAGTAGTGTCACAGCATGGAGTAAAAGGATATTATTTAACATTGAATTTTCTCTTGGAATTCAATGAAATCAGAATTATTGTTGTTTTGATTAATCTTTTTCATATTTCTTGTTTAATTTAGAGAAAAGTTTTACAAATATTATTATATGTTTAGTAATAAAATTATAAAAATTCAACGAAAATAACTTATTATTATTTTTGAATTGATTAGAATCTAAACCATAGTTTCTTTTTTTTTCTTTTTTTTCTTTTTTTTTTGGCCAACCAGGTTGGCAATATGGGGTGCACTGCTTCACTTTTTTAACTGAACCGCAATTGGGTGTGGACTCAGTACACACATGTCATAGGTACCGGTTTAAAGGGTCGGCAACCCCATTCATACAAGGAAAGGCAGGAGAGAGAGAAAGTACATCTATGCCCGAACCGGGATTCGAAGCCAGGACCTCCCTATCCGCAGTTAGGCACGCTGACCACTAGACAGGGTGGGTGGCACACCTCAGCTTTATGAACTGAAATGATAAAGTTAGGAATCTAATAAAATTATAAAGCTTTAATATATGGTACTTTTCCGTTAAAGAGATATGACACTTGTTTTTGATGACATATTGGCACAATTACTGATATATCAGCACAATTTTTATAATACATTTCAATTATTAAGAATCAAATGAACACAAACAATTATATTAAAAAATATATTTCTTATATTTTCAATCAAAATAACAAATATGCAAAGAAACAAATCGTATGTAACAAAAATAAAAGGATACAATAATTTACAAAATAATATTACATTATCGATGTGGAATTCAAGCTAAAATTCTGCGTGTAGTTGATAAAACGTAATAGATGTTAATTCTTGATACAGGAAATATAAATAAATCGCTCTGCAGTTACGGATGCAATTATTCGTCCAGCGAATAAAGTTGGCATCCACACATTCATTTCTAGATTCTCGTCATAAACGATGATTTTAAAAAAAATCTGTGATTGAAATTACATTTTAGCTGATAATATGATCGTTTTTGGTAAATAATGTCTTTTTTTTTTTCATAAATTAAACCAATGGCAATTCCATCCACTGATAAATTCCAAATCTTAAAACATTCTTCACTGTAAAAATAAAGCAACTATTAAAGTGATGAAATTATGATTAGATAAATGAATAGTCGCGTGAGTAACTTTTATAAGCACAAACAAACCTTGAGACGGCTGTTTTCTGTGAATTAAGCCAAATAAAATTCGCCAAGCTGAATACCTTTATCAGAAAAGTACTAAAAATCTATCATAGCTATATTTTTAATGTTGCCGGGATACAAGCATAACTCATACAATGGAATCATTTATTTAGTGTTAAAGAATTACTTTTTATTTAATAATTTTAAGTGCATTCTATTACTTACTTTCAAAAATTTTAAGCTAATAGCTCTTAATCTAATTATTAAATTTCGTTAGTTTGGTCTTTGAGTAAAAGCAGGCCTAATAATTTTCATTCTGCCTTTAAATTAATTATTTATTATTGGAATAGAATATAATGCAAAATTTTCATTTGCAAAATGAAATAAAATGAAGTTTTTTAGCATTCAAATATAATTTATTTAATAATAAATTGTATTTATTATTAAATAAATCAAATCAAAACAAATATGATTTTTCATCTAAAAATAATGATGTGACATGCCATCTCTTCTGTGGTACAAGCCAATACTTCAGGAACACGAAATATTTGTTTGCCCCTGGGATCTATGGAGTTGTGTTCTAGAGGATATACTACTGGAGCAAATGTTTTTCTGTTTTCTAAATAAGATTTCTTTGAAGGATTAATTACCGAAATTGAAAAGTTGTCCAGAAAAGAGATTTTCAAAGGAAAGTGACGTAGAGGAGAATTAATGCTTTCATTTGAAATGAGCAAGCCCGTAATACTTACTGTGAAATTCCCATAAGAAAGCATTCACGCGTCATTAATGCTTACGCTCTTTTGTGATGCCATTCACAGAATCAAAGCAAGGGGCAGAACGAGTTTCCGATTCACGCCGAAGAAAAGGCGCCGACAAGTCACGTGATTTGTGTTACTAAGTACTTTTTAATGAGACAAGGAAAGTTATTTAACTATCTTACCGAAAATTTATTTAGCAAGATTTATTCGGGTTGATGGTAAACAATGAGCATACATCTTATTATTATTTTATATACATAATATATTGATAACGGATAAAGTTTTGGACATAAACGAGACAGAAAAACAACTCATGTTTAGTAAAAGATCATCATGATCTAAACACGTGTTTCATGGAATGGAAAATCTCAGATTCGATTCCAACCCCTTTTGAATGACGGATGATGGAAATTGTACTTTTACTTACAGCATGTTTTTTCAGAGTGGGTGCTTGAGAAACTTCGGCAAAACATGTTCTCAATGTTTTTTAAGAATCTACTTCTATAACTATAATAAAACAATGGGTTCTTTTGCTGGTTATTCAACTGTTACCTCTTGCACACGTGGACTAAATAAACCGACATCAACTGTTGAAAGTCCAGTTCCAGTCATTACAAACAGTAGGGAATGAATTGGGAATTGAACTCACGAACTGCTGATCTGAAAGCTAGAGCGTTGATAATTCTACTGTCAGCTTGGCTGTTAAATAATTGGTGACGGATGCTGCATTTAAAGATTCATGTGAACAAATATTTTTGTGATAAAATTCTTCTTTTAGATTTTAATACAATTCATAAAAAAAGCTTTACAATAAATTTTGCAATTTCTTTTAATAATTTAAATATTAAATTCTTTTAATTAATAAAATAAAAGTAAGTAATAATGTTAAAAAATTCCTACTGAGGTCAAAAAAGGAAAATTTTAGTTATTTTTTTATTAAATAAATAAATAATTAAATAATCTAGAGAGAGAGAAATGCTGTGCAGCCTCCTTTTCGTGATAATTCAATTATTTATTAAATCTATTTGCCAGTTACATGTATCTACGCTTCATTGTGAAAAATTTTATATACCTAACTATTAAATCTTATTAAATTCACATCTTTATCTTAAAAAATAACCAAATACTTTTGGGAAAACTTATTTCTTTTAATACGTTTAAGGACCTAACTAATAAAGTGATAAATAATTTTACAAAAGAAACAGAATATTTTATGTTTCGTTATTATCAAAAGTATACATATTTCCATTAATAAAAACGTATATTGATTAACCATTCATTGATTAATAATGAAACCATGTATTGATTAACAAATGTGAAAGTGGAAAAAATCAATTCTTATTGGTTTTTATTTGGACTTGTTCATGGGATTATTTGAATCTCTTGTTTCTTCAAGATAAGAATTCGGGTGGCTATTTATGAAAAATCCATTTTTTTATTGATTATTTCAAATTTTCATTTTTACCTTTAAATAATTTGATAGTTGCGTAAATGTATAGAAACTACCTTAATATCACGGGTTAAATAATAGCACTGTTGTGTGTGGTTTTATTATTTAAATATATTGAAATAATAGAGGTTAATGATCTACTTATTCTATTGTTAACAATTTTTTTTACCGTTTATACTTAAAAACTATTCAACTCTGGATTATTTAAATGAAAACTACTATTTTGGACAACAGTGTTTATAAACTCTTGCAGTTTATACTCTTGTCCGAATATTCTTCTTTTTTCTTACTAAATATACGAATCATTTAGAAAAACATACGTTATTGCGAAAACTCCGAAAAAAATTCTATTGACATTTTCTGGGAAGCACAATTTCTTCTTCTACGAATGGAGGAATCTATTTATTAATTCCCATCGGTGGAAAACAGAAGCCATAAGCAATGTCCTCTGTAAATAAAGATAACCAGATCTAATATATATATAATTGAGTTGTTTTATAAATAAAGAAATTGAAAACAATTTTCTCCACATTGGTTTGTTTGTTTTTAGGTTACACACGTGGGAATATGTGGTGTTGAAATAACTCTAAAAATACTTTTAAATTTCTTAAGGCATAATAAAATCCCGTGATATATTTAGTTCAAATTATGATATATTTAAACTGAGTAACTGGACAAATACGTTTTAGAAAGTTATCTAAGCATTTTGGACTCAATGTTCAAATAAACTTTATGTGAATGTTGAAATGTTTGATAATTCATTGCATAGAAATATGTATATTGGTATATGTTTAAACTTGAATATTTATTGTAAAGTTTATATTTAATTACATTTCTAGCCACCCAAATTGCACAACACCAAGAAATGCAAGATATATCACAACAAAATTTATTTTGTGGATGAGTGACCAAGCATCAATTGATTGAATTTATAGATTTATGTAAAGTGTAGTTTCTGCCAAAATCAGTAGCCAAAGAGACCACCATTGTTGGAGATCACCGCTGCCACCTCGGCATTGATTCAAAGAAACTTTGAATGTGTTCATGGGGTACAGAAGACCAAACAGCTTCGTTGCTAAAGTTGATCTGCTGTGGCAGCTGGAGATATAATCTGGGTCAATCGTTGAGCAATTATGGACCACCTCATGTTTTCTATATGCGAAAGATCAGGAGAGCGAGCCGACCAGGGAAATCCAATCTGGCCATTGACGAAGAACCTTGGACAATGCATGCCACGTGTGGTGGCGCACTATCCTGTTAAAATATGGTTGCGGGCAAGCCCTCAATGTAATGAAGAACAACTGTCTCCAACACTTCAGACATGTAGCGCTGTCTGTTTAAAGTAATGCGTACTAGAGGTGTGCGAGAGTGATATCCAATACCCTCTTATACCATAATATCTGGTTCTGGACCAGTGTGGCGGTACATGATTTTCAGCTTCCTCTCTGCACAGTGCTTCCAGACTCGAATGGTCGACCATCGTGGTGCTGCAGACAATAGCGTGACTCGTCCGTAAATATAATTTCATTTCATTTTGCCATCCCCATCCTTCTTTCATCGCACCATAGGCGGTGGAGACGTTTGTGGTTCTGCGGCAAGGATAGACGAAACAATGGACGTCTTGCAGTCAGACCACTCTGCTGTAAATGGCGTGGAATGGTACATGCTGACACTGAATGATGAATTACAGATTGAATGTGCTGTGTTATGGTTCGTGATGTGGCTGACCGATCCGTCCATGTGCCCAGTTTGCTTGTCATCACATGAAGTGGTGCACTGAGGGGGATGATATCGAACACGTCGGTCCGTCATATCCTTCTGCATCCAACGATCTCATATCCTCATTACAGTAGTTTGGTTTCGTCCAACACGACTACCGATTTCCCTGAAAGATAATTCACAATCTCGGTAGGTCACTATTTTTCCACTGTCGTATTCGGATACTTGATCAAAAAATGATCGCTGTTTTCTACGAGGCATTATTGATCGTTTGTTTTGAGAAAAAACCATAAAAAACCCGAACTTGAAATCGTCTAAATCTCCAAGCCTTATATAGCGCTTTGAAGTGCCACAGGTATTTCAAAGCGCTGAAATTCTTATCATTTGCATATCTCACCTCCGCAATTTTGTAAATTTCATGTTATTTGCATGCTTCTTTCTGGGTGTTGCTTTTACGGTGGCCAGCAGTGTAATTTGTGAATAGAGTTCACGTATATATTCTAGGTTTAGGAATATTTCAAGCGCATGTTTTTATTTTAAAGTAATAAATAGGTATTTAATACAAGTCAGTAAGTATCTATGTAACTATAAAAATGTTTGAAGATTAGGAAAAATTCAAATTAATACTTTCTTAAAAATGGAGTATAAATTCAGTTAATGAAATCAATAAATTTCACTCAAAAAATAAAGATAATTATAGATTTAAGAATGTTTCAAAAGCGTGCTATAGGCGTTAATGATTTTCTTAAAAATAAAATCATTAACGAATTTATGATAATCGAGCACTAACCAATTAGTATGTGTATAAAAATAATTCTTGGTTTAGGAATATTTAAATCATATGCTTCTTAATAAACATTTAGCTCTGAATGCAAGTGCTATTCATAAAATTGATTCCAGACGTAGGAATATAACAAACGCAAGGTTTGAGTCTTTTTCTTAACATAAGTCTCCATAAAAATAAAAAATGGTTCCAGGGCATTTTATAAGAATTAAATTTTTTTGATAATGCGTAGTAGATTGCCTGACACGGTTGTCAGGTATTTTTAATATCAACAACAGTATTGCCTTCCGGAATAGACCGCATTCACGTGTCTCAAGGGAAACCCCAAACATCCATGTCGACTAGTGTGCATGTTAAAGCGCAGCTTTTATCTCTCATTATTAAACAGTGGCTAGGATCAAATCTCCTAAGAGCCATGGTGAGGACAAATCTAGGAATATTTCGAGGCCTACACACGAAGCTATAGTTTACCCGCTGCGTAGAAGAACCTATCACTAAGCGATCACAGGCGTCTTTGAATTCGGGAAATCAAGGAATTTTAAAATTAAAACTATAGGCATTAATATTTATCTTAAAAATAGAATTTCATTTCAATACAAAAGCTAAATAAAATGAAACGAACATATAGCGAATATCCCCACAAAATGACAAAAATTCTAAATTAACTCTAAATTTCAAAAACATGCCGTTAGTATTTTACTTAGAGCCGGCCAATGGGTGAGTGGTTAGCGTTTCTGACTCCTAGGCTGTTGGTCTTGGGTTCGATTCCCCGTTTGGATATAGTCGTTTTCTTCCTTTCTTTGTTTTCCAGAGATGATGGATGAATGTGGCTCACCCTATAAACGGGTTTGTGGTGGTGTAACGTGGGTAATGCTAACTCGCCTCCATGACTCGGTTCACAGGTGCTCACCGGGTAACGCTAAATGAGTAGCAGTTTCCGGCCTTGTTGTGGCGAAGGGTTAATCCCGCCGTTAGAAAAAAAAATATCGAGTGTAAATCTATAATTACGCGTTTAAAAACAAAAATGATTTTAGATTTAGAAATATTTAAAATACATGATTTAGATATACTTCGTACACATCACATTTAACTATTAAACATTAGCCAATAAATATCTCCAAAAAATGAAAATGCTAGATTTAAAAATATTGAGAGCGCATAATATCGATATTAAATGATTTTCTTTAAAGTGAAATCTAGTCACGAAGAGCCCAAGAAAATAAATATCTTAGTAAAAATTAAAAATTTAGGAACTCCTGAAATACGCATTTTTTCCTCCCCAATTAAAATTTTGGTCCTCAATACACAAATCAGTTTTTATATATTTAAAAAGTTGAAGATATTACGTATGCCAAATGTAAATATTCATCTGTGTGGAATGAACAGGTGGGCTTTTGCTAAATGAATCGAGTTTTTGAAACTTTTGCAGCCCACATGGAAGAACAGTTTTCGACTGTTGTGTAGCTCAAAGCATTCGTTCGATTATGTGTCTAAATTCTTATTTTTTGTGCATTGTTAAGTATCAAGTAAATGAGAACACCAGCTTCACATTAGTTTCAAAATAAATAATGAAAACAAAATAATAACAAATTTTTATACTTTATGTGTTGACTGAAGCTCATTAGAAAACTTAAATATCATAATATATTATTACAATCATCAAAATAATTCGTTTAAATAATGCATTATTATACAATCACCAAAATCCATTTGGAATACGAATACTTTTAGACCTCAGTTTACTTAAATGTGTTGTTTAAAATAGATGACTATTGTTATATAATTCTACACATGTGTAGTACTTATTATTAAAGTTTCATTAGAACAGGTTTTCATAAAACTTGGTAATTTCTTAGAAAATCATGATATTTTATTCTTTATCAAAATTAAGTCCCTTTCAATTATTCCTACTGATTGACGTGGTACTGTTTAGCAAAATAATAAAGTTTAAAAAAAATAAGAATGTCTTTTTCACTATTTTCTAAAAACAAAATGAAATTGCATGATGATTATGCGCTTACTGTAGCTTAGTAGCAGTACCATGTTCTTCAATGTAAGAGGTTCCAGGTTCGATCACATGATCCATGTTAAAAGAGAGAGGGATGTTGCTGTTCTGCTTCCTTCATACACGTCTGCGCCCTGGTATTAAGGGATTTTCCAGGTTTTTTCCTCTGCGACACGGGAATAAAGTCTTTTATGGAAAATTCCTATAGGACGGCTGTACGAAGTAGATATTTCTATGGCAGCTTATCTTTGGTCGTCTATTGCGTAGAGTTATATAGAATGATTGCTTTTTTAACTGCAGCTCTTAGCTCACCAAGGGAAGTATGAATGATGTAAGGCTCCGTTCAGTTCTACCAAATGCTGTTTTAATTAGTTGCATGCCTTGTTGTCTGGTACAAGTACGCATATCATAAGTACCCGTTTCCACCTGGTGGTGACTTTTTGAACTTACAGTTTGGAGAATAAAATCCCATGAATTTTTGCAAACTACTTCCAAATTTGATTACGTTTCATCCTGCATTTTTATAATCATATAAGTATATTTAAATTATTAAATTTTTCTCATATTGCATAATTATTTATAACAAATATTTAGTTTTTCCAGAGACTGGGGTATAGTAAAAAAAAAAATTGGAATGGGAATAAATACCCCCCCCCCACTTTGAATTTCTGCGAAACATCACAACTTCTGAATTTTAATGCCGTATATTTCTATTTAATATTCCTGTCCAAAATTTATTTTCTCAACTAAGTTACTTTTCTGTGCCTAAAAAGATGTAACTCAAGATTTACGATAAAATTTTAAAAAAATTCACCATTAACTGAGGTTAGTAGGTTTGATACCTAATCCAAACAAAAACGCTGAAATAGCATAGGAACATTAAAATGCGTTCAATGTCCATTTGTTGGTGTGGAGAGGAAAGAAGTGCCACTCCAACAAACGCACATTGTCTCAGTAATTGACAAAAGAGCGCCAGCTCTGCTGTATACTTCATCACTTGACCATGGCTCACAATTACAAGGCAGTAGTCTATAATTCTCCGCTTTGATCTGAGGAAATATGCAGTCTGAAATAATCTAAACTTACTCTTAGAATCGAAGTTGTTTTATTACAAAAGATTACTAATATTTTCACATAAAAATTAATTTTTATACACGGAGTTACATAATGAATTTTATGTAATACAAATTATATATTTACATTATATCATGAACCATGTTGTTCTTGAGTTGTGTTTGAGATCCCAGAGAGAAGAATTTTGCTCAGCGGTCTATGTAAATCTTTAACAAAAAGAATTTGAAATTTAATTGAAAAGTCTTTTCGAATTCCAGAAAAAATTTTTAAACAAACAAAGGATTCAGTTTCTTTTTTCTTTCTTTTTTTGTTTGTTTGTTTGTCAGATAACCAAAAAAGGCATAATTTGTTTTGTTGAGTGTAATTTATGAATTTAAGATATTAATCGATATTTTAAATTTAATAATAAACTAAAAGGAAGAGAATTTTGCTTAAAAGTAATGAAAAGGAATCGAAAACAATTGTTATATTCCCAAATATTTTTCATTCATTTTGAAAACTATTTTGTTTTTTAGATTTAATTTTAAAATAAATGGAAAAATGTTATGAATTTTAAAAAAATAAATTAATTTTTCAAAAATAAGTTTGACATTTTTGTTTTACTAAAATAAAAATATTTTTCGAGATCGCTTATACAAAAATTTTGTTATTTTGCTATGACATCTGTAAGAGAAGCTTTTTGTAATTTCCATTTGATTATTTCCATAATAAATTGTTTGCATTGTAGTTCAATAATAAACTATTTACATTTCTACCATTGAAATCTTAAAAGCCAAAATAATTACCGTATACTAAGATGGCATCCTAATTCTTTGCACTCAACTTATATTTAATGTAAAGCGCACATAGTTTATGTGAATTTGGCTGCTTCGCATACCGAACTTATAACTTTTCCCATTTTCATCTATATTCAGAAGGGAAAATTATAATCTTTTATAACATCATTATAAAAATCATAACCATACAATTTTATGCTTATTTCAAAACAAAAACAGCAGGTTACTTACTTTTGAAATTCACAGACGATTCTTAGAATTATCATAAAATTTAAGCAATTTTTAATTATATATATATATATATATATATATATATATATAGAGTAATTTAAAAACAAGAAAATTTAAGATGTAAAAAAAGAAAAATAACAATTTTAACTTTTGGTTGCAGAAATTTAAATAAATGTTTTCTTTAATAATAATAGATCAACAAATAACAATTATATAACACCACATAAAAATATATGTTTTACCGTAACAATAGCTAAGAAGCGCAAATAATTCTATTTTTCTGTAAAACTTTTATTTCTTGTAGGGAAACAAAAATCCATAAAGTGGATGTTTTGTCTTTTTTATTTTGTTTTTCTCCTGTTCTATAGTCAATGTGGCTCCAGTCAATTAAAGATGGGTTCTTAAGCCGGTGCTTTGGTCTTTAGGTATGGAATCGGTTCATTAATAAAATGAACTTCAACAATATTTTTAATTTCGATTCTCAAAGAGTTCAAGACACAGAGATGAACTCGATGTCATCTTTTTCGTGTAATTAGAACAATCGATGTTTTGCGCACAAAATGTTCTTCAAATCTTTTTGAATTCAACAAGCGCATTGCTGGAATTCATTGAAAATCACTTGAAACCATAGTTATCTCTGTCTCGTAACAATCAGTGAAACGCACTATAAAATCTACTGGAATTTTTTACAAAAAGTTTGGTTTCTACAGAAGAATTATTAAAATATTAGATACTTCGTACATGAAGTAGCGAAGATTTAAATTTGATATTGTGTACGTACGAACTTTTTCACAAAAATGCATTAATAACATGACAAAATATTTTTTAAATACTCAGAAATAAAAACAAAATTTTCATAAGTTCGTATTCCAACTTTTTTGTTGTGAAACATTAAAGTATATGATGTACAAAATATATATGATCATATATTTTTTAATAGATACAAACACGTTCTATG
Organism: Latrodectus geometricus; assembly: GCA_026290005.1. NCBI lineage: Eukaryota > Metazoa > Arthropoda > Arachnida > Araneae > Theridiidae > Latrodectus > Latrodectus geometricus. The sequence goes on from JAPDSC010046664.1 coordinate 264,871, forward strand.
ATTTTTTTATTGCTTGTTTAAACAATCAAATATTAATATTCAATGTGCTTTACATTCTACTTGAAATAAAATTATCTTTACTTAATGATTAATAAGTATTTATTTTTCTATAGCGGTATCGAGATAAAATCTCCAAGAATACATATAATAACCCATCCCACTAAGATATTGGCCGACATTTTCTTTCCAACTGCTCACTGAAGAGCTCATCCCACTGACAAATTGAATTGTTTTTGATGGGTGGACAAAATTGAATATTCAGCATTATGGGTGAAAACAACTATTTTCTTAGCTGAAAGACCACACACAATTATAAGTAAAATAAAGTGACGTACACGTGACCTTAAATGTAACGAAAGAAATAACCACTTTATGGTTAAATAGAAATCAATAAATTTTTAAAGAAATTAATACGTGTTGTTTTTCTATTTTTTGTGCATCTTAAATAGAGCTTCTAATCGACGCTAAAGTGTCTTGTTTTTATTACAAAGAAATTTCCTCATCGACCAAACCAGTTTTCCATTTAAACTAATGCACACACATCAAGAAATGCCTGAAATAGCTTTCAAGGTTATCACCTTTGCCATTGATCGCTTAATAGAGCTCCAGCGAATTTTTCTTTGAAAGAAATGGTAGCATCATTTTCAAGTTTCATTTAAAGTTTTATAAAATATGTGGAAAATTCACAAATTTAGGAGACGCAAAAATTTACTAGGAAATTTACGAAAATTTATTCACAAATGCTACTGAGTATACATATATCTGCTTTACGGAAATAATTTTGATTGAAAATTTAAAAATCTCTATTAAGAGGTGGGAAAAAAATGGCTTTTGGATATTTCATTAGGATTAGAAAAATATTTTCGATAAAATTACTATTTGTTTTTGTTGCCAATATTTTTTTGAAAAAAAATAATTTGTTATTAAATTAAATTTTAAAAATCATTTATAATTCATTTATTGTTTTTGAAAGATATTGATGACTAGTTATTGTGTTAAAATAAGAAAATCCTCTTCAATTAATTGAAATAGTTTGTTGTTGTTGTGAATATTTTTTATGAGAAAAAAATTGAAAATATTATGCCAGAATTAGAAAGTTGTCTGCAATAAATTTGAATAATTTTTTTTTTGTAAAATATTATTAGAAGACATAAGATTAAAGACTTAAATAAGTTGATTAGGTTGAAGCCTATACAATAGTTCTATTCAGGGGGAAATTCTAGTATCCAGGGCCTTATGATTTTTGTTAAAACGGGACTTTAAAATTTCGAGAAGTAAATTATAAATCATTAAATAAAAATAAATAAAATTTAAATCTGACAGCAATGAAACTTAATAAGAGCTAAAGGTGGCAACAACAATTTTTATTAATAATTAAAAAATTAATTTTTTGATATTTAAAAGTATCTAAGTCTCAAAAATTCATGGGGTAATCTTTCAATTCTTTCATATCAGCAGTAAATGAATTTAAAATAAAATATATTTTACTCGACACAAAAATAAATTATAGAATCTTACTTAAAAATACTATGGAAAATAGTTCGTTATTTTTTAGTCTAACACAATTTAAAATAATGAATTCATTAATATATTTTATATTTAATTTATAATATACTAAACACATATACCATTTACTAAATATATACTTGAAATTAATGAAAATATAAAGTTATCATTATCTAGAGAGGATAGTTATTATATGATAGTGACGATAAAAAGATATAGAGTTTACAAGAAGGATAAAGAATAAATAAAAGTAGGTTTTAAATAAAAAGAAAATTTCACTAATGTTTTTATGAGAAAATAGAAGTTGAAAAAAGAGAGCTAAAATATAAAATCAACCAAAAAAAAAACTCCTCTTTCATCTGTTTCGAATCAATCATATTATGTAGTTTGTTATTATGTAATGGCAACGATAAAGAAAGTTCATTCTGTAACTAGTTTTTTTGACCTTTGTGAAATATTTATATTTGGGGAAGAAAAAATGATTGTTGTTTATCAAGATTAATTATTTATGTCTAGAGTTGAATACTTAACGTATCAAAAATAGTGAATCCGTAAAAATATTATGTTTTTATAAAATCTACTCTAGTTTTCTTTTTATATTTTAAAAAAGCTCGTAGCTGCTTTGGAAAAGTTGTGTGACACGAATATTATACGTATAATTCTTTTTGTTTTTTTTTAATACGAAAAAAAACAGTGTAACAGAAAAAATAACTATTGATTAACTTAAACAAACCATTTTAAAGTTTTAATATGAATTCAAATTTCTTGCCACTAAAACGAAGAAGAATATGAAGTCAATTCAGGTAAAATTCCCAATGCCCTTAAAATCTCAAGTTCTTAACTTTTAATTTTGTTTGTTAACATAGTTATATTGCTTTTAAATGAAAAAATAAGAATACAATAAATAGAAATAAAGTGAAATTTTAGTAATTCTTCCACATGCTTGGAGCTAGTAAATTTTCCAGATAACGATGAAATATATCGGAAAACTATCGTTTTTAAAACCAAATTCCATGATTTTGGTTTTTAAAAAAATAATCATTTCTAATCTCTAATTGTAATTTAACCATCACTTTTTGTTAACTGTCATTTGAATAGTTAACGATTTTACCTTCTTTATAAATATTCGTGGGTTCGAATCCTACCTAGAGCTGTGTTATTTTTTAATGGCCCCGCTTTCAACTGTGGACTGTTGAGCAACAATCAGCCCATCGAAAAACTACTAAAACTATATTTTATCAGTTACTGATTATGCTCAAATCATTTGTTTTATTGCTATTTCATTTGGGTTGCTCAAAATCTATTATGAGGGGTTGCAATTAAATGTATGTGTATGGAATTAATTCGGAAGCATTTTTGTTGTAATTTAATATCACCTTCTGTGTGTCTTAAGTATTTTACTAATGACAACCAGAGTGCTATATGGATTGTATTACCAAACTAACTATTGTATACGAAATATTTTTCAAACACAATTATTGTTTGTTGGGCACAAAGATACCGTATATTTCATTATGCTAATTTTTGATTTTGGTAATATTTTTTGCGTATTTCTTTGTTTATCTGGTAACCTAGTTCTTATGACGTCATAGAGATTGAGAATAATAAGAAATATGAGCTGAGTTTTACTGTACTGTCACTATTGGGGCGATTTTTCCATATTTGGTGATAAATACCATTTTTTGGTAACCCAACCCATTCCGACCAATCGCAGATGAGGAATTTTGACATATTCCAACCTCGCTTGTTGGCGAGATTTTTGGTGACTTTTTGAAAAAGTCGCAAGAGTGACCGTACAGTAAATCTCAGCCGAAATATGTACAAAATCTATTTTCTAATTCTAGTGTTAGCGTCAATGAGAAGAAATTTAGAGCATTTTGTTCTATTTTCGTATTTTAGTTAATGTTCTTATATTTTCTATTTTAAAAAGTTTTAATATTTCAAATATATATATTTACCCTTTTTATTTATCAAATTTAAATTTATTATCTATATGTACTTGGCAACATTTTTTCGTCGCCATAAAAATTGGCTTGTTGGATTATACAACATTGGTGCTAAGGTATACCATTATTGCATTACTCTTCGCATTCTCTTTGGAAAATCTTTTCGTCGCCAAAAAAATTTGAAAATTGACAATCTGTATTAAACGGCATCAATGCCGTTTGTTGTTACTGTTACTGGAACGTCTCATTCCACTTCCAAATCTGCTACTTTCTTCGATCGTTGTTTGCTGTTAGGTTATCTCTTTTGCCTTCGGTTCAATATTTCGTATATTCGAAATCTCTTGAAACCATGGTTATATCTGTCTCGTAACAATCAGTGCTCTCCAAAAGCCAGGGAAAGAGAATCGGTGAAAGACAAACATGGATAAACATAGCGATTTCAGGAAATTTTGAAAGCACAATATCGTAAAAAATTTTAAAATTTGAGTTGCAAACATTAATTAAAATTTTCATGGTTTTGAAAACAATTAAAAATGATAAAAAAAAATTTGGCCCCGATGACAACTATATCGAAACAAACAACCAATTTATAATTAAAAAAAAACGTAGGTACTGCACTAATTACATAACATGCCTATTGTTACAGCAGTGAAAAACTATGTTAATATATTCACCAATGCTTTCAATTTCTTAGCTTAGTAATATTCTATATAATTTCCCTTGTCACTTATACTTATTTATCTTTTATTAAAAAGAGTTGTTTTCAAATTCGATTTTCTGCTTTGACTTACCAACGTATCGCTATCCTAAATGTACGAGACCTAAAACTATTTTTTATAGCTGTACTCGTGAAGTTTTATGCGTTTTCTTTTTAACCCTTCTTTGCAGGATTTTTTCTTTATTGGTGAAATTAATCAAGTTGATAAAATTCATGTTCAAAATTAAAGGAAAAATGGTTAAAAAAATCTTAGTATATATTTATAGTATAAATTTAGCAAAAAACAATATGCTAAAAATTTCCATCATCATCCAAAGTTAGATCATTAGCTTAGTACTAAATAGAAATAAAAGGGGAAAATAACAGAAACACGTGTTACAAACCTTTCTTCCACTCATTTTCAATTTTTTAGCAATAGAAACTCTAATATAATAAAACAAAATTATAAACGAAATCATACGTTTATTGCAACTACAACAAACAGCGGAATGAGACAACTTTAAGCACTGATAATGACACTTGTTTATTTTTGACAGCTATGTTTCTTTTGATGCAATGGACATTAAAAAGATATCCAAACACGATCCACTTAAAGTGAACTTGTTCTTTTATATAATTTTTGGGCATTATAGGTTATGATGGAAATTTCCACCATTATGCAAAGAAGGGTTATAAGTAGTCTATCTATTAGAGGTTTCAATGTATACTTACAATTTTAATCGAAATTATTGCTATCGAAAATTCAGCTTGTGTGAATCAATTATGGAATGTAGCATTTGAATAATTGAAAAATTCAATTTTTATGATAATATTATTTCTTTAGGAAGATATATTGGATATCTTTAATATTAAACAACTGGTTGTATTTCATGCAACCATAATCATCATAAGCAGGTTTCTTTCATTTAAATATTGGTAAATGATTTTAATACTAAGCATAATAATAATACTCGTGTGACTGTAATATCTCTAACTTCAAATGGATTTATCATTATAAATTATTTGATGCATTCAATCCTAAATATTATCATCTGCTTCATGGTGATTAAACTTGTTCTCCTTCGCATAGAAAGACTAAATGGAGAATCTTAGATGTTTTTGTGGTTTAACAGTGAGCATCTTTCAACTACTGGAACATTTCACCCTGAGGGGGATAATTGTTTCCCACGAAGTCCGTGGCTTGTTTGCAAATTGTTCTTCCATTTTTTTTTGCTCTAGCCTTTTGATTTATTTTCAGGCGTTTCCAATAAGGACTTGGCTTTTTCTTATTAATGTTTCTGCGAACAGTAACGCTCCGTTTCGCACTCGCTGTGTAGTTTTCCCGATCAAAGGCGACATGAGTCTTTGTGTGCTACGTTGCCATTTTTTAAAGGAATCTTTAATATTTATGTAATTATACAATATCTTAAGAGTTTTCTTTTTTACTTTCTGAACAAACACTTTATCCAAAAATATGATTTGTGGGAAGAATAACTTCTCACGAATGGCGATCAGTTTTTTAAATTATTTTTAATTGTGCTTTCACATGGTCTTAAAGATAGAATCGAGCCTTCAGCCTCGATGGACGATGTATGTTGCTTTTCTGTTTTCATCTTACACATTCAGTCGAAGTGATGCTTGTAAATTTTCTATGTCTTACAACATGCGGATATGATTCAGAATCTATGAAAATACTTATGAAAGGAACTTGCTTCATTATAGCTGTTTACTTTTATGAGATTTTTGGAAAAAGGTATCATAACTGGAAAGCACAGTGGTATCAAACCAGCCAGAGATCCACCGTGTTTTCTAATGGAGACGTAAATTAACCAAACATATTAGGGCTGTGATTCCTTACACACTCGGTGACATGATGTGACGTCAGGCATGCTTCTTATAGTATCTCTAGGTGAAGTATTCCTAATGGCCAGGCATTAGGATAAAATCATTTATAAGAATATATTTTATATGTAAACAAATTCTGTAATAAAAATAATTTGACTCTTATATTTAAACTGTTTGTTATCTTAAATCTAATGACGGATTATTTCTCGAGAAAACAACAGTATTATTTTAACTGTTTCGAATAAAAACTGCATTTTTTCATACTTTAAATTAAGGTTTTCAATTTTCAGACATAAGTAATATTTTTGTGTGTAACATTCGTATTACATTACTTATTTCTTTTCAAAAATATTATAAATTGAAAAGTAAAAAAATATTTTTTATATTATAAAATATATAAATAAATAATGAAAGAATATGTTCCAAGAAACAGGAACAATATTATTTGCTTACAAAAATAATATTTTATATTTTACTCACAATCATACAATGGAAGCTTCAACAGATTATTATTTTTTGTGTGTGTGTGTGTGTATCTAAAGCATAAAGGAAAGAAATCAAATTTTGTGAAGTTTCGCCTTTGTTGCTAAACAGAAAGTAATAGATCTTTTTTTATAAAACGTATGTGGAAGGAAATCAAACTCTTGTCAAAATACCAAACTTTTATAAAAATACCCCTCAAGGAAATAAAAAGAAATTTCTGCTATAGAAAATTTCTGAGAAAATTTATGTTAGTTGAATAAGAAGCCATCAAAATTTTGGTAAAGGATCTCTGAAAGTAAACAAATCAGATGAAAAATGTACTTGTTGGTTGTGAGTGTGTTTTGAAGGTTCTTTGCAATATAATTTTCTGCAATTAGAACGCATTTGGATTTTTATTAGAAATATTATAAAACTGGTTCCATTTGACAACGATAGTTTGTATTCCAAAAAATTAGTTTTACTCTAACATTTGTAGAAATAAAGTTATATTCACATAATGGAATAAATTTAAATAATATATAAATACAAAATACTAGTCTTTTTAAACAAAGAATTGCACTTCTATTGTTTTAAGACGAATGGCAATACATTTATAATATCCATTAGTTTTAAAATGAGTGGCCACGGTTGTCGGGTTGGTTAGGGTGTTAATGCTCATGATCGGAAGGTAATAAGTTCGAATTCCATCTCAACTCAGGATCCGTTGTGTTCAGTCATGTCGGCTGGGACACTTTAAATAGTTGATGGTGTCAATGTCCTCCAGGTGAAATGATACCTCTGCGATTTCCAGGTCAAGTGTTCGGGAGTCTTCTGCTTGATCCCTGCTTTTCAATTACTAAAAATCCCCTTCAGCAGATTTCACTTAATTGGTAGATCCCAACGGTGAATTAGGTACAGGGAAGAATGCTGGCCGAACATCATTATCCAGTACCAAATACATCAAAAATAAGCTTCTGGATAGCTCTGGCATGGCAGGACAAGTCTCTAGGTTTTGTATTTATAAATTACGAAAATCCACTCACGAGGGCCAGTTGGCATTCCTATTGGTTGCTCCACGAAACGAAGTGTCCGCCCCTTGTCCCAATTAAAAGGATCCGTGCAGCCTAGTATTATAATTATAATAATTGTTGAAACGATGGAAATTGGTAATATGATCAGGAGAAGTTCTCAGTTAAATTGTTATAATAGCAATTTATTCATATATAGAGAATAAGTGTGTATGTTAACTCTAAAGTACTGAAGTTCGGATAGTATATAGCCTGCTCCCAACTTCCATTACTTATTGACACAAAATTTATCTGATCTCACTCATTAATTTATATATATATATATATATATATATATATATATATATTAACGAAGTGCGATCGGGTAAAATGCTGAAATTTGTGTCATTATTCAAATTGCTTATCGTCAAAGTGTAAATAAGATTGCTGAAAAGTGATTGGTTTGATAGTTCCTTAAAGTTTAATTTTGCACATTAGCTCTAATTTGACCCGGGCCCACTTTTTTAAAGTGATTTCCGAATTATTGCAATCATCTCTGCATGAGAATCGAACCCACCAGTTGCTTAACTGAAGACCAAAACCCTAACTATGGCCACCACTTTGCATACATCTTGCTGTAAGCAGCTTATCTGTGCGCTGAAACTAGTAGTCCTATTCCAATAATTTTTAATTGTATAGAATCATGCTAACATATTAATCAACATATTAGTTAATATTGCCAATCATCAATTAATTAAGGAGCAATTATTATTCAAAAGCTCCAGACCGTTCAAATTATTAACACAGTGAAGCAAAATTAATGTAAATATCTAATAATCAAATTAATTCGTTTAAATCATCAGCAAATTAATTTCAAGAATCAACTTCCCAACTGTCAACTTTTGAACTCTAGTGATGTACTAGGCAAAATAAGGAAAACTTTCGATTTCTCATAATAATGGACCATATGAGTTGGTCTGTAATTTTGCTAGATAATGCAAACATTAACGGTTTTGAAGCTTTAGGCGACCATCGCACAGTTCACATTCTTTGATAAAATTCTATTTCTGTTTGAAAAAATTTAACTTCTGGATGTAGAACGCATATAAAATAAATTTTCTATTGTTCAAAATAGTGCCTTTCATCTTGTATTTTCCTTAAAATATTTAAATGCTGTTGTTGCAGCAGCGTGCTTCCTTGTACCAACCCCAGAATTGGGCTCTACCAGTTGGATTGAAGCAGCCCATGGGAACCTTCGTCATTTAGAAACAAGAACCGAGCACAAGACCCCCGAATACTCGACATGCCATTCCCGGAGATATCATTTCACTTGGAGGACATTGCGACCTATTTTTGTGCTCCAGACGGCTCTAGTGAATGCGACAGATCTTCGGTTAAGTCCAGATTCGAACTTACTATCTTCCGATAATGAGAAGGACATCTTAACCAGCATACTTCCATGTTCTAAATGTAGATCCCATATATTTAGAACTATTATCGTTCCTTCCTTTTATCTGATGTAAAATGATAGCACATTTCTTTATTATTTTCAAAACCAAAGAATATTGTAGTAGACAAAACTTTAGTTCCTTGGATTTCGCATTGAGATAATATTCTCTTATGTGATTTAAATGTATTAATTACAAATAAAATTTGCATAAATTTTCCGGCAAAATTTCAATAGATATTTACTTAATATTATTTCTATCAGAACTGTATTGAATTTTGTTAACCGTTTTTAAAAATTTGCAGCATTTTTCAAAGAATAATTATTTTTAAATCGAGTCTCATTGGTGCTTCATAAATAATCGATTATTTTCAAAAGCTTATTATTATATTCATCAAATAGTGTTAAATATATCGATTTCTATTCCAAAAATGTACATGATAAACAAGAATAGCATAAAAAAATGCTTGTGAGAGATTGAATACTGTGCCGCTGGAAGCGAATTTGATGAATTATTGCATTAAAAACAATAATATATATTGAGAATATGTATTCATGGTATTTTCTTCCTTTTGGGATATTATTTTAAATTACTGGAGTATATATCAGTATTAGATTTGTTACCAATCAAAAATATATGACTACAATTTTATATATAAGTCTACTTTGAATTTACATTTAATATTTCTATATTTATTAGTGTTGAAAATTATATCGCCATGAAGTTAACATGACTATCATATATATGTATTAACCTTGATTCAGTTTATTTTGAAGTCTCTATGAAATGAGAACGACTAGACTAATTCTTACAAAACAAAAGAAAAATGGAACAAAGCTCCATAAAAATCTTAATATGTTTAATTACATAAGTTTGTAAAATTATAACTTACTTGTAGAAATATGTTATATAGAAAATTAACATACTATCACTTATAATAATCAAGGAAAAAATAATGCATGATTATTTTTAAAATTTATTGAAAAATGATTTTTATAAAGTACGGCCATGACCAAATAAAGTGAATCTTTTTACTTTTTAATTTCTAAATTTTGTTTAACTCACCATATCGCTCTCTTCACAGGACTGGGAATGCATTACATATAATTTCACAAATGCTTTTTGACACTATATCTTTCAATCCTGACAAATTCTTTACAATGGTATGATTAATGAAGCTTTTAGTATAGCTGTAGAGGTAGAAAATACATATGCTTATTATGGTATCCCATTTACTATGGAATGGGAAGAATTTGATTTAATGAGCGTGGCTTATTTGAAAAATGTTTTTTAAATAAATCACGTGTATACTAACTAGAGACAGAGTTTTATACGAGGGTCACTCTGAAATTTTTGAGATACAACTGGGTTTTTAAAGTTATTCTTAACAAAATTTTTGGTGTGTTCAAAGTAGTCTCCTCCAGCATCAATGCACTTTTGTCGACGAATTTTCCACAGATTAAATGCCTCAAGCCATTCATTTCTTGGAATAGATGAAAAAAATGTATTTATAATCACATCAATCACTTCTTCTGAATGAAAACGACGTCCATGTAAGTTCTTTCTTAAATTAAAGAATAACCAAAAGTCGCACATAGCTAGATCAGGTGAATACGGTGGATGTTCGATCACTTTAATTTGTTTTTGTTTAAGAAACTCAACTGCTAATCCGGCTGTATGTGAAGATGCATTGCCATGGTGAAGCATTAGTCCCCTAACAATCAGTTCTTGTAGAATTTCTGGAAGACATTTAGTGGTATACCAGTTTGCTGTTACTGTCTTCTGTCCTTCCAACTTGATGGCTTTGACCAATCCCGTACTTCTGAAGAAAACGGTATATATCACTTTTTTCAGTGCGCGTTGTTTTTTCACCATTGTCGGCGTGGGATCATCTTCAAAGACCCATGCTTTGCTTTCTTGACGTGTTGGAACGTTAAAAAACGGTATGTACGTTTCATCCCCTGTTACAAATTTAGAAATGATGCGGTTGCCACCATCATTTAGCAGTTTAAGAGTTTCTTTATTGATTCTGACGTACTCCTCTTTTTGGTGCTCAGTTATATTTTATGGGGAACCCAACGGAAAACTACTTTTTTCATATGTAATTCTTCATGAAAGATTTTGTGTATGGCTGCGGATCCACTGTTAAGTTCCTTCTGTATCATTTGATAGGTACAGCGATTATCATCCATTAACATTTTTCGTATGGCAGACACATTATCCGGGATTACTGCCGATGGCGGTCTTCCTGTGTGTTCTTCATCCTGAAGAATATTGCGACCTCTTCTAAATTCTCTAAACCATCTGAATACAGTAGCATGATCTGGAGATTCAACACCAAATGCTAATTGAAACCATTGAACGCATTCTTCTTGATTTAATCTTGCTTTATAATCGTAGAAAATCATAGCGTGAAAATGTTCTCGCGTCAACTCCATTTTCTCTTCTGCTTAAAATTTATTCTTCGCTAAACAAGTTGAAGTAAGTCAGTAAAAAATCGTCTTCTGTGTTAAAATACTTTGTATTTTAAAATGAAACTATTATTTTTATTTTGTAAATTCTAGTCTGCGTGTTTCTCAAAAATTTCAGAGTTAACCTCGTATACTAACTTGTGTCGAGTAATTTGAGACTAAATGAGCCTGAGATATTTGAAAATGTTTCTTAAATAACCACGTGTATAATAACTTGAGACTGAGCGCATAAAAATTATGTCATGTAAAATTCTTTGCATTTCATTCATCTGAATTTGTAAATCAGAATTTATATATATCACCATAAGATATACTATAGTATATCTTATGGTGCTACATCAAAATCATTTTGTCTGAAAGCATTTTTCTGCATTTCGTGAAAGAAGTTACACATATAATTGCACATGAGGCGTACAAACAGTCTCACGTATGTCACATTCATGAAATAAATGATTAAACTTGACCACACACTGCTCGTCAAAGAAAATTTTAATTTAATTTTAAATTTTATAGAATTAAAATCTTAAGAGACAAGGATATTTGTGAAACTAGTGATGATAAAATGTCCCAAAATAAGATGGATAATACAATTCATTGAAATTCAACAATTTCTTGGCTTTCGAGAATTTCAATTAATATTTCTTGTTCCAAAATTCTGCACTTTGTCTGATGATGGTCACGAAAAGGTGGAAAGGTGGAAAAAATATTGCAAGGTCAAGGATTATTATGGTTCGTTCATACCTGCAAATGCAATGTAATTCTTCTCTTGTGTAGAACTAATAGGTTAAAACCTCTAAATTTGGATTTGTAAGAATTGTAAACAGAATTTTTACGAACACATTATGGTGCATCACCATTCAGTCCTGCAAGAAAAACATTTTGTTTGAAAGTATTTTTTTGCATTTTTTGTAAAAAATTATACATATAATTACTCATTAGACGTAGATAGAGTGTCACGTATAGATTATTTGTAATCTCATCATGAGGTATAAATGGGCGCAAAGGAATTTTATCTATATAAAATATGTTCCAGGATTATTTATGTTCATTCGCACCTGAAAATTCGATCTAATATTTCTCTTGTGTAGAACTAGTAGTTAAAGTTGTTGAATCTAGGTTTGTAAGAATTGTAAATCAGAATATTTACGAACGAATTATGGTCCTGCACAAAAAGTATTCGGATGTATTTCATGTGAGAAATTGCTCATATAATTAAGCATGAGGTATATAGATAATTTCTCATGTATAGATTATATAACTTACTCATATGAGACTTCATTTCACTCCAGTTTAATAGCAGATATGAAACTAAAATAAACTGGTTCCATATCTTGTTTACTTACAACCAGGTATTGAATAAGTATAATTTGCTTTTTAATTCTTTTTAATTTCCTCCGGTATTAGTATAACTAGTTTTTTAGTACTTTTTTAAATTTCTACTCTGTTTATTACTATCTCATAAAAAATAGAATATTTCAAAGAAGAAAACCAACGTTCACACTTGCTGAAACCAAAAATGCTGCAATCAAATCTTCGGTGTTTTCTCTTTTAGACAATTTTCTTTATTAAATTCCTTTTTTTTTTATAAAAGTATAATTACGAATACAGAAGTTATAATTAAGGGATACATATCTGTACTCCAAATTATGTATTGTCTGTAAAAAGCAATAGAGTTTTTAGAATATTAGATTATTTTTTATCAAAAAAACTCGGAAAGTTTAGTACAACACTTTATGCTCGTGAAAAGCACCAGCGGTTTGTGAGTGAATAAATTAGGGGTTATATTGTAACATAATTGCTCGTTCGTGCTTGAACTTTCAAGGGCAAAGTTGAAGGAAACGAGGCAATATCAACTTTATCCTAATCGCCCACATTTGTGTTAACACGAAATTTACCATGCTGTGTCTTCATTGCCGTTTTATCTTGATTCTTGCCACTAAAACTATTTGAAGTAGTTTAGATGATGCATTTTCTGTTACATTCTTCAATAATTTAAAGTGAAGAGAAAAATTGGCTTCTATTTTTATTTCATTTTTGAATT